>BCLF01000010.1:3238187-3262183 GCA_001602275.1 Zoysia japonica
CCCCCCCCCCCCCCCCCCCCCCCCCCCGGCCAGCCCAGCTCCACGCGCAGCCCAGCCCAGCTCGCCCCTCTCCCCTCCTTTCCTCTCTCACTGCCAGGCGGGCCATCGGCGCGTCTCCCCAACCTCCAGCCGTCGCTGCCCCTGCTGCAACCGCCGCGCCGCTCTCCCGCATGCGCCGCCCGCCAGCTCCGGAGTCCTCGGGAGCGCGCAACCTCCGCCCTCGACTCGGCCGCCCCCTCCTCCCCTATTTAAACCCACCTCCCCGGCCTCTCTCTCTCTCTCACCCTAACCCGAGCCCTGCACCCTCACCGTCGCGCCGCCTCTCGAAGCCGCACCGCCCCCACCATGGTTGATCCCGCAGAACGTCACCGGAGACCCACGACCGTAGCTCGCCGCCGCGACCCTGCTTCCGGTCGTCCCCGCCTGCGCGCAACCCCGTGGTGAGTTCCCCTCGTTCCCCTCCTCGTTTTACGCCTATTCCCGTTGAAATCCGTGCACGGGCCCCCCTCCAACGAAGCTCTGACCGGAGCGCCAGAGGAGTCCGATCTAAATCGGACGGATCATATTAGATCCACCCAACCATTTGAACCTCAACTGCCTGAGCCACATCCGATGGACCAGATTAAGCCACGTCACTCCGGTAAACGAATCCGTTCAATTTGAAATCAAGGGCCCAGATTAAACCTTGTTTTCCGAATAAAAATAAATCGAACCTTTATTGCGTCAGCATGACGTCAACAAGACCAGTTGATTAAAATAAATTAAGAAATTAATTTAATTAACTTTAGATTAATCCGATAATTACTAAATAAAATAATTAAATAATTAATAATGTTATTAGTCGGAGAAATAAATTTAATAATTAGTTAATAATTAATTTAAAAATAATTAACTAATAATTAATTTAGTAATAATTAATTATGACAATTTTACAAAAAAGCCCCTATACTTATTTTAATTATAAATTAGTCCCTACCTAATGACAAATTTACATTTAAACCTTTGAACTTTTCTGAAATTAAATTTTAGTCCTTAAATAATTTCGTAAATTACAGATTGTCCTCAGTACTTAATTATTAATTATAGATTAGTCTTTAAACCTTATAAATGCTATAACTTTTACACCGTAACTCCGATTTCAGTGAATAATATATCAAAACGATCGTATCGAAATAACCTATGCATTCATGACATAATCATACTGATCTTCATTTGTTTTGTTGCATTTGATTGATTGTTTGTGCTCTCATGCATTAGGCGACTTCGTCTCGGATCCGCAATACGAGAATTTTCAGCAGCAGGAGTTCGAAGCAGTCGAGTACTATTCCCAAGAGCAGCAAGGCAAGTGTCTTTGAACATTTTGTGCTTATTTTACAAAACCTCTATTTTATAGGTTGCATGCTTGTGTCAAATTGAATGCGCACCTATTATTAGAAATTCAACTAGTTCTTCGTATTATGCTTTGTCGCCATAGTTTACCTTTTTGTTGGATAGGTTATATGCTTAGCTTGCTGTTGTCGGGATGGGTGATATTAATCTGAATTATTATCATACTTGCTTCACGAGGATTAATAGGTTATTTAATAGTAACTTGGAGATTAGTAATTTGGGAGATATGGTTGGTGTAGGGCTGTGTGCGAGGTTACCGGCACTGTCTCTTGGTATGTTATCTTCTCAAATCTGAGGACCGGTTCGTGGAGCGACTATCCATGTGTTACCATGCAACCACGAGTCAAGAATGGGCGTGGTCTGGCGTAGTAAATTGTGGAGACCAGTTCTGTGCGTGCCAACCGATGGAGCGGAGAAAGCGGGTTACGCCTAGATCTGCCTGGAGCGAGATGTGTGGGGAAGGGAGGGTTACTCCTGGGAACTATCTGGCACAAGATGAGGCCTTTCCAAGGTTACGGTTAGTGCCTTATTAGGTGAAACCTCAGTAGGCAGGTACAAGCTAGAGGAAGCTATGGGAAAGCCTTAAAGTGATCTCTTGGCCCTCACACCAAAGGAAGTGTGCGAGTGCGACGACACATGCATGATAGAGATTTCTTTAGTCCACTGAAAATGGGGGATGAAATCACTTCTTGTGGAAAATTGTGTACAATCTCATGACAGCCGTACTCACGATCACGAGCATTGCATGGACCCTCACATGATTAGTGGGATTTTGGTATGATTTGGTTGGTGATCATAGTGGGATACTGTGATGGGTTCTTATGTCGGTGATACAGCTGGGTAAGCTGTGGGCATGATTAATCTATAGCCGCGATGTCTTTCACATAGTAAATAGGTGCTTAATAGAATGTGTGTCTCTATGATAAGTTTACCTATGCTGCCTTTTTCTTGTTTACTGTCACATGTCATACTTTCTCACACTTGCTGAGTATATTCTGTACTCAACCTTGCCTTTATAAATGCTACTCAGTAGAAGGAGAAGTCTGGGAGAATGAAGACCCTGGAGCTGAAGTCTAGACGAGCTACTTCGGTCATCTGCCTGTGAAGCCTAAGACGCTTTATTTTGTTTTCCACTGCTTTGATTTGTAATAATTTATAAGACTCTTAGTCATTTTTGTAATAGGTTAAATTTAGGACATTGTTCTGTTTTACCATTAATGAAGTCACTTTATGCGTAAAACTTGTGTGACTTATATACTCTTATGATTCAACTTTGTACCTATTAGGTTAGTGGCCTTCGCCCGGTTGGAGCTTCGTGGCTTGCTTCCTTGTTCTCGGTAGGTGTTCTGCTGGAGGTAGGATTTCAGTGTTTGTCTATTGTGGCTCCATAGCATGCCCTCTGTTTTAGGCTCGATGTTCAGCCTCTGGTGATGTTCTAAGTTTCTGTGGGCTGCAGGTATCTGGGAGCTGTCACTTTTGCTTGTTTTCATTGACTGCTGCGCTTCATTGGTTCCGTGGAGGTAAGGACTGACGACAGTGAACAGATTAGCAGTTGTCTGCCCATATATGTCAGCGCTTCTCTCTGCCGTTGCTCTTGGTTTGCTCGGTTGGCTTCTTGTTTCATTGCGTTGGTGATGTCTGCTATTGCTGCCTGTTTGCATGCTTGTTGCTTCGCCCATTAGCCTATTCTAATTTTGGTTTGCGTCTATTTGCATTGTTATATTGGGTTTCTTATGCGTCAGTAATGCCTCCTAGATATTGAGATTGTTTATGTACCCGTGTATATGATGACTTATGCATGTTCTTGATTCCATGCTCAAACCTGAGCTACTGGCCGAATGTTTTACATCAAATTTTCGAGCTGACCTGGAGGATGTTTCATCTGTCGTGATTTTTTTGGCCCGGATGTTTTTGCACACAGCATTAAGACAGTGAGGATGTTGTGGCGTATTATGGACGTCACAACACTCAGCCCAATAGCGGCAGCCAGTTACTTAGGGTTTGTTAGTTTAAAGATTAGTTTGTTTAGAGTTTGTTAGTTAAAGATTAGGTTGTTTAGAGTTTGTTTTAGTCGGTTTAGAGTTTGTTTAGCCATGTTGTCTATATAAGGCAGCTAGGAGATCCATTGAGGAGGAAGCAGAAAAGAAGTTGATCTTTGCATGGGAGAAGGATTACCTTCAGCTATAGCCGTGGCAGGGAACGTGTCCCAGCTTGGTGGATTCTCTACCACAACAATTAGTATTCAAAGACCAGCACCAACGCATCGCCTCAATGGCCGGCGCCATCGATCCTATGGCCACCACCACAGCATCTTCAAAGCTCGTTCTTCTCATCACTATGATGGAGAACATCTGTCGAGAAGCGAGTTCCGCACAGGGCGAGCGAGGACATGAACATCGCATTACAGCGATAGAGATGGGCCAGATCGCGCTGCCACATGCAATGCCATCACCGGCCAACATGGAGGTGCCGGCATAAGACACGAAGAAATAAATCGTCGTGGCTATGGTGTCACCTCCAATAATCAGCACCATTACCGTCTCAGATGTCTCTCCAACCATTAGGGCCGATCTGTACAGATCGATCCCAGATGTCCCCATCAAGACATTAGCCCATCTGCACCTGCAGTTCTCCCCACACAGGCGATGTCACAAAGCAGTAGATGTCCTGATTCTCTCGTGGCTAGGCAATCATCGTATTTGTTCTCCAGTGAGTGCTCAGTACCGATCTATGTACTAGGCCAATCCTCCATAAGCGCTGCTGGGGAGGTTCTGTGGGCTGATAGCTCACTTCTCGGACGTTTACAGCCCTGGTCTAGATGTGTTCCATTGGGTAGGCGGCAGCCTCCTCTGGTTCTCTAGATTTCGACCGCCATTGGTTAAGATTAAGTTCTCAAGCCAAGATGTAAAAGGCTTAATTAGTGTCACAGCTCGAGGACGAGCTGTCTTTGGAGGAGGAGAGTAGTGTTGTGGCTTATTGTGGATGCCACAACACCCAGCCCAATAGCAGCAACCAATTAGTTAGGGTTTGTTAGCTTAAAGATTAGGTTGTTTAGAGTTTGTTAGTTAAAAATTAAGTTGTTTAAGGTTTGTTTTAGTCAGTTTAGAGTCTGTTTAGCTCTGCTGTCTATATAAGGCAGACAGAAATCCATTGAGAGGGAAGCAGAAAAGAAATTGATCTTTTCAAAGGGGGAGAGAGGGAGAAAATTACCTTTAGCTGTAGCCGTTTCAAAGGGGGAGAGAGGGAGAAAATTACCTTTAGCTGTAGCCGTGACAGGGAACATGTCTCAGCCCGATAGATCCTCCACCACAACAGAGGAGTGCGCAGAAGATTGAGGGAGATCCTTTAGCAAGGTGCTAAAGTTAGCTGCTCCCTAAGGCGCAGCTTGTTAAGATCTCCGATCCACCGCAGCCGCCATCTCTTGCTAAATATCCACGCGTGTGTGGCTAACGCTACTTTTTCGTTTCCCCCAAATTTCTATCCTGTTCCAGGAGAACGCTGATCTCTTGATGCAAGTCGAGGTATGACATATTCAAATCTCAACCAAACAAAAATGTGGAAAGCAAAAAAGCAATGAAAATGAACTAAAAGAAAAAAGGACGTTTCTGGACGGGGCTGAACACATATAAACAATATTCATCAGCTCCCTTGCATTTAGCTTTTTTCTAAAAAGCAAGACAGAACGAGAGTTTCAACAATTGATCAAATTAGAGAGAGAGAGAGAGAGAGAGAGATACTGTTCATATAGCTTGCAGAAACTGTTTTACCTTTGTCAGGTGACTCGAGTCATAAAAGAACACTATAAATTGCAAAATATTTGTGTCTGAATTCTGATTTGGGATCTTATATGGGCCTAGAATATTTGCACTAGCTGGTTTTCAGTCGTGGTGGTTGGGTTCCTGCTTTCTTTGCATAATGCTCCAGTGGGGTACTTAATTCCTAGTGCTGCTTACTGCTACGCTTGACTTGCAGCAACAAGCCACGAAACAGTACTAGACTTTGTTTACAGGCTAGTGCGCTATTTGTTTGGATCAACTTGGTCATCAGAGTGGCCCCAAAAATAGCACCAGTACCCTTGTTCTTTTCCCTCTTTAATCCTACGCATGATCTGGTCAGAAGCTCAAGGGCATGGGCAGTCTTTTTTTTTTTAAGAATGGGTTGGATTTTATTAGATATAGGACGACATGACGAACCAGAAGGTCCAGAAACATTATACTCTGTCCACGTGCATCCTGGGAACCAAATGTGTATATGTCACCAACTGTGTATATTCCGTTGCTATGCAGACACTTTTCGTTCAAATGATGTAGTAAGTACATTACTGTAGAGTAATATTTGTGTGTTCAGTAGATAAGTACACTTACTCTGGATTTGCTGTGGATGCCTATTGTTTCTTCAAATTTCAATTTCAGCCATGATGGAATGTTTCACCTGAATCTGAACAGATATAATAGGATGCCAAATGGATTTCCATTTTTTTTGTGGAACAGTTGATACCTTCTAAAGCTTCTAGAAGGCATGTGCTTATGACTTCAGTACAGGCATTATACTGCCTTGTTGCCATTTCTGTAATATCTTTTGACGAGTCATTGAATGTTATTTTGCCTTCATTATGCATACTTTTTTTTTCTAATTATGTACATATGGTATAGTAGACTGGATATGCTGCTGCTTATTTTTGGGAGTGTGTGTATGAGTAACAGTGTGGGTAGGACTAACGAATGTTTGTCATCGACATGTAATACATGTAAGGGGTCATAATCAAGAGAAAAAAAGGGCGGCAACACAGAGAGATGTTTATTGAAGGCACTGCTTTGCCTGTTCAATCCAACGCACAAGCGAAAGGGTGGAGTAATATGCCAAGTATAGGTAATTGATATCTAAGTGGAGTCAAGAATCTCTCTGTTTTTTTTTTATGTTTCTTTAGTATGCTTTGTTGCTAAATGAGGACGATAGGAGTACAATGTATTTTATCTCAAAAGAAAATATTCCAGTTTCTTAATTCTTATTGGATTTGCTAGCTTTTAAATTTAGCTTTTCTTTACAGCTTCTGCAGGTTGGACTTGCTGAGAAGACTGCTGTTTTGTTTAGGAAAGGTGATGATGAACGCAACAATCTTCACAGCGTGCAGTGCGTGTGGTATTTTTTTCTTCTTCTTTGCTATGCATCTCTTGTGTTCTTTCTGCCTCTACCTCACTGGTCATTTAAGGTATTCTCATTTAAGGTATTCTTTGCTATGCATCTCTGGTGGTAAAGTTTAGCTGTTGGAAGAGTGGTACACAAAGGGAGATTGCATAGGAGACATGGTAGAAATTCTCTTGCTCCACACTGTGTTTTCTTATGTATATTTATGTTGGTTTTCTTGTAATCACTACAGATTAATGATGGGATGGGCTTTGTAGTAACATGTGAAACATTGAGATTTTCCTCACCGATGATTGAAACACCAGAATACATACAAGATTGAATAGACAATGCGGCCTCATGGAGTTTTCCCGTTGTTTTGGGTATTGATGTTTATGTGAGCTGAGCACGAGGCTTTAGGTCGTAAAATTATTCAAAAACCATATCTCTGGCACAGAATGAACTTTTGGTCACTTAATTGATTGTCAAGCTTTCTATACCCTATGATGATGTGACATTCAAATCTTTGATAATTTTATTTATCTCCATGTGTACAAGCTATCCGTCCTGTATTTGTTCCAACTAATACAACTGAAAATTACAGCAATCAATTTGTTGTATCTTTCGGTTGATCTAAAAGCTAAAATGCATGGGTCTGTGGTAAATGTAAAAGCTCATTAGCTCCTAAATAATTTCTCTGATAGGAGGCAATTCATTAATCAAGTCATTATTTGGAAACAGGCCCAGGTATTGAAACTGTACCAATCAGATTTTATAAAATAATAATGCGTTAGGAGTGACGGTCATTCTTCTCCATGCATCTTCTTGTTCTTGACGAAGGGGAGGATCGCTTCAAGTCTCTGATTACTTTGCAAATTGCAGTTGCATGTCCTGCTCGATTATTTCATTTGCAGGTACCTCCACAACACTTTGCCACTATACACAACACACTCAGCTATTTCAATGAAATTGATGATAATTTAGAACAATGAGAAATGTCCGAGAATATATGCATAAAACATTCTTTTTATCTCTAAATTGATGATATATGATTTTCCCCTTTCATTTACATTAAGATGAACTGGGGTTTCAGGCACTGCATTGTAAGTAAAATACATGTCTTTTTTTTTTGAAACGGCCTTGTTTCTGCTGAAACCGAAACTTTCGGTTTTCCACCATCCTGATTTCTTTATGGCACGAGACAATCTTGTGTCCCTTTTCTTTGCATCCAAAGCACCTCCTCTGGTATAATCTTCTTTGTCTTCTAGAGAGAGTTGCTTGGTCATTTTTCTTCATAGGACACTTTGATGCAATATGTCCCTCTTGAGAGCTACTTGAGCACTTGATATTGGTCTTCATCTTGTATATTAGTTTGTTGCCCTTGATATAATACCTGTGTTGGTTCTAGCTATAATTCTTGACACATGTGGCGATTGATCCCTTCTCATGGTTCTTCACCATGTTGTCACAGTTATCTTGAGATGGTTGCACACGGTCTTTTCACTTCAAAGAACCAACATCCATCTTGAGCTTCTTGATTTCTCTCTTGAGAGCATCATTTTCACTTGCAATGAAGTCATCACAAGTTTCTACAATAATTTGCTCATCACAAGATGGCTTTGCTTGAGAGCAACAATTGTTAGCATAAAATAAATCAAATGATTTTTGAGAGCAAGAATATTTAGTCACTGTGGGTTGGTAGGATGTTACCGTAGTTAACACAACCTCGTGAGCGACATTCAAAGTGATGTGTGATTCTACAATACTCTTATAGGAGCACAAAAGCTCATTATGATCATTTTGTAAAACCACATGTTTCTTGCTAAGCTCTTCTAGTTGAGCCTTGAGATCTTGATTTTCTTTCTCTAGCTGCGCTATATAAGAATTAGAGTTAGAAGCACAAGCATATTTATTATCAAGATTTTCAACCAAGGATACACTTGACTCCTTTCTCAAATTATCATTATTGATAATAAGTTTAGAATTACTCATTGTCATGAGGCAAAAAGAGTCTTCATCATTTGAAGACATACTCCTTGGTGATGTGGACTCTTCGCTTGGCCTGAAACGACAACGATCTTCAAATTGAGAGTTAATTTAAGACTTACTGATTCTGCCCAAACCGGAACTTTCAGTTTCAAAAACCGGAATTTTCGGTTTTTGCAGAGTGGCCGGAAGATCCACAACTTCTTGATCTTGCGTGTGTCCTACTTTAGCTTCTTCACAGGAGCTTTTTGAGATTGAGGCATTGATATCTTCATTACTTGAGAGTTGAGCCTTACAATCATCCTTTTCACTATAGGCTTCTTTTAGAGCCACCAAAGAAGGTGAGCATCTTCAATGTAACCATGCTCCTTGATAAGCATATCCTCAATATCTGTACTCAAAGCACTATTTATAGCATACATGGCCAGAGCATTGCGTTGAGAGAGTATTACTTCCTCTTGGGTTAAGTTTTTTAAGTCATCATAGTCAAAATCAACGGGAAGAATACTTGCATCCAAAATGTTCAACAAGAAAGGATCTATAGCTTTAAATGCATTGAGCATATAAGAGCACCATAATTTATAATTGCAAGAATTTAACAGTATTTCTTCAAGATCACCTCTCATTGACATCTTTTCTCACGGCAGTTAAGCTTGGATGTAAGTCCTTGCTCTGATACCAATTGAAAGGACCTAGATGTCACCTAGAGGGGGGTGAATAGGCGTTCCTGAAAATTAACACAAACTTGCAGCGAAAATTAAAACGCCTAAACCGGAACTTCCAGTTTATGATACCGAAACTTCCGGTTTTCTCGAGACAAAGGGATAAACCTGAACTTTGAGAGATTTCTTGAGAAACTTGCAAAGCACCTCTAAAAGAGTACAAAGAACAAGATAGCTACTTGATTCACAGAGAATCAAGGGTTAGTCACAAGCACAACTTAATGAAACAGAAATGCAAATCAAAGCAAAGACACGAGGAATTGTTTCACCGAAGTTCAACGACTTGCTCCCAAGTCGTCTACGTCTCCGTTGAGCAAGCTTGAGCTGCTCACAAGGCCAACTCCAAGCCGGGTCTCTTTCAACCACTTCTCTCAAATCACTATCTTGCTTCTTTACTTGCGGAGGCGAAGCGGGCCTTCACAAACTTTCCCATGGCACACCACAAGCTTGGTGGCTCACCGTGTGATGCCTAGCCGTTTAGGAGGCTTCATCTCTAAAAGTAACAAATGCTCATGGATTTGCAACTCAATGTTCAAGTGCTCAATGGATGGGAGTGCTCAAATGTGCTCTCAAAAAGCAATCTCTCACCCAACACTTACGATTTCTCACAAATCACACAAGCCTCACAAAGAGGGTTGGGGAAAGCTCTATAATGCTTTGGCTCAGTTATGGACGTGGGCAACACCAGCTTCTACTACTAAGGGGAGAGAGGAGGTATTTAAACCACTCCCTCAAAAACTAGCCGTTGGGGCTGAAACTGGAAAAACCGGAACTTTCGGCTTACCAACCGGAACTTTCGGTTTTCAGAAGAAACTAGCCGTTAGACACAACCCAGGGAAAACCGAGACTTCTGATTTTCCAAACCGAAACATCCGGTTAGAGAACTCCGGCAAACTGCCAGACACTCTGGAGGATAAAACCTCGATCACAGAGAGGGCTGCTCGGACACTCCGAGCAAGTGTCGGACACTTCGCTGGAGACTTAGCTGATTTTGCTAGAAACTGCCAGAACCGGAACTTTTGGTTTTTTCGGTCTCAGCAAAACTTGTGAAGGTGTATGGCCATTGTGTTTCTCTCTTCTCACTTGGGTGTCAGCACTGAGATTATGTTTTAATTTATGTTGCATCCCTCTTAATAGAGCGGCAAACCTATACACAAGAAATAAATAAAAAGCTATAATGAACACTTGAGCTTCGATTCTTGAATCTTGCCACTTCTTCATAAAATTGCTTCTTAAGGATAAGCAACACACGTTTTGCTTGAGCTACTCTGTTTTGAGCAAGTAATCTTAAAAACTTTCAATCCATGTGATCAATATCCACTAAATGCTTCCAAGATACTTCTTTTCTTCTTTTTCAATAGACTATTGACACTTAGTAAAATATGACTCCTTGTAGCTTGAAAGGTCCATCACGATTCAACTCAACTTGTCCTTCTTCGGTTCTAAGGTTCTTCGGCATCAAGACTCGTTCTTGCCCTTCTCTCTTTCCCGGTCCATCACGACACCGTCAAGTTAATCCTTCACCTTCTCACTAACTTGAGTCAAATGTTGCCTTGTATCTTCAATGAATACTTCTTGAATTCTTTGATGTCAACTTCACAAACCAAGGGCCTTTTGGTTGAGATCTTAAATATAATCCATCATAATTCTTGATCTCATTTTTGCTTAGCACAACCTCTCTTGGCTTCCTTGACATCAACTTCAATCTTTGCAAGTCAAGTAGCTTCATGTAGAAATCTTTAATTTGATTCATCATAAGTCTTGATCTCTCTTTTTGCTTGTCTTTGCTTCTCTTGACTTTCTTGACATTCACTTTTATCATTTCAAGTCAAGTAGCTTCTTGTTGAGACCTTTTGATGGGATCTTCACTTAGAGTACACATATCTCTTGATCTCACTCTTGGCTTGTAACAACTTCACTTTGACTTAGGATCAATATATTCTTGATTGAAAGGGATATAACTGTCATCATGAATCAAGATATTTCTATACACATTTAGGACTAACAACCTACTCATCAACTCAACAAATAATGTTAGTCTTTTAATCATGTTGTCATTCAATTCACCAAAACCCACTAAGGGTGTAGATGCACTTTCAGGATGCTTACAACAGTGCTCATGTTAATGCTGCAGGCATCACCTGGAACGAATTCAAGACCAACTTCTGCTCTCACTATGTTCCAGCTGGGACCATCAGACTAAAGAAAAAGGAATTCTAGAACTTGAAGCAAGGTGGTATGTCAGTGAGTGAATACCTCAACAAGTTCACTCAGCTATCGAGGTATGCTCCAGAGGACGTGAACACCGATGAGAAGAAGCAAGAGCTGTTTCTTGATGTGCTGAACTATGATGATCTCCAGTACCAGCTTATGAGTAACGACTATATGAACTTTCAGAAGCTGGTAGACAAAGCACTTGTCCTTGAGAACAAACGGACAAAGATTGAAAGTGAAGGAAAGAGGAAGATGTCATTCAATGGGAAGCCTTCCAATCCCAATGTCCGCCCCCACATGATGCCGCCATAAGGGCCGATGTATCGTCTTCCGTATACCGAGAAACCACCAATGCAAGCTTCACGCCCTAACTTCCAGATGCAGATGCAGAAGCCAAACTTTCAGGCAGCACATTCTAACCCACCACAGGTGTCTCGTACTGAGAATCAGCCAGTACCTCGTCTTACAGTACTAGCTCAGTAGAACACTAGCAAACCAGTCACTGGAGCCAATGCAGTTAGTGGCGCTCGAGAAGCATGCTTCAAGTGTGGTATGCCGGGACACTATGCTAACAACTGTCCTAACAAAGCCGCTGCACCACCTATGGGATCAGCTCAGAAGTCCAACCAGGGAAGTAACCAAGGCCAGTCCAAGTACATCTATGACAAGGTGAACCATGTGACCAGTGAAGAAGCTCAGCACGCTCCAGAAGTTGTGATGGGTACGTTCCTTGCAAACTCTAACCCTGCTACTGTTTTATTTGATTCTGGAGCATCGCATTCATTCATAGCATCAAGTTTTGTGGCAAAGTATGAAATTCTCATGGTTATCATGAAAAATACTATGCTAGTAAGTTCTCTCAGAGCAGAATTGAGAACTAGACATTTATGTCTAGCAGTAGGTCTGCACATAAGGGGGGTAGAATTCTTGTCCAATCTCATTGTTCTGGAGTCAAGAGGGATAGATATAATCCTCAGAATGGACTAGTTAAAGAAGTACGACGGAATAATACAGTGTGCAAGAAGGGCAGTTCAGTTAATAAGTACCAATGGAATGAAGGTTGAGTTTGTAGCAGCCAGTACAGCGGGACTAACGTGTGTACTCAACAAGATGGAAGGCAAAACTATTGAGGAAATACGAGTTGTCCGTGACTATCAAGATGTGTTTCCAAAAGAATTGCCAGGTATGCCACCTGACTGTGATATTGAATTTCTTATAGACCTAGTGCCTGGGACAGTACCTATATCTAAGAGGCCCTATAGGATGCCCGTTAATGAATTAGTAGAACTTAAGAAGCAAATCACGGAGCTCCAAGAGAAGGGTTTCATTCGCCCTAGCTCATCACCATGGGGAGCACCGGTACTCTTCGTGGAGAAGAAGGATGGAACTCAAAGGATATGTGTGGATTATAGATCTCTGAACGAGGTTACTCTCAAGAACAAGTATCTCTTACCTAGGATTAAAGATCTGTTCGACCAGATGAAGGGAGCATCAGTATTTTTGAAGATTGATTTAAGGTCAGGCTATCATCAACTAAAGATCAGAGAGTTAGATATACCCAAGACCGCTTTCAGGACCAGACATGGGTTATGAGTACACAGTCATGTCATTGGGATTAACCAATGCCCTTACTTACTTCATGTATATGATGAATAAGATGTTTATGGAGTACTTGGATAAGTTCGTGGTCGTGTTCATCGACGACATCCTGGTATTCTCCAAGAATGAAACAGAACATGAGCAACACCTGAGGCTAGTTCTTGAGAAGCTCAGAGAGAATAGGTTATATGCAAAGTTCAGCAAGTGTGAGTTTTGGTTGGATCAAGTCTCCTTCGTTGGGCATATCATATCTGCAGGAGGAGTAGCAGTTGATCCAAGCAAGGTTAAAGAGGTAGTGAATTGGATGCCACCAAAGAATGTGTCAAAGATTCGTAGTTTTTTTGGATTGGCAGGATACTATCGCCGGTTCATAAAGAATTTCTCAAAGATAGCCAAGCCAATGACACGATTGCTAGAGAAAAGAAAAGAGTTCGAATGGTCGAAAGAGTGCCAAACTAGTTTTGAGGAACTTAAGGAGAGATTGACATCAGCCCCTGTACTGATTCTGCCGGATATTACTAAAAAATTTGACATCTATTGTGATGCTTCACGTCGAGATCTGAACCTAAGGCAACGTCGATGGTTAGAGTTGATTAAGGATTATAATGTTAGAATCAACTATCACCTAGGAAAGGCTAATGTGGTTGCAGATGCATTGAGTCGGAAGCGACACTGTGAAATGGTAGTAGCCAATGAGATACCACAAGAATTGAGTAAGAAATTTGAGAAGCTCAACCTTGAGATAGTCAATGCTACAGAAACAGTAACCACAGAGATTGAATCAACCTTACAAGAGATTCATAAAGGCCAACTAGAGGATAAAAAGATCAACGAGATTAAGCAGCTCATCCAAGAGAATAAGACAAGTGATTTCACTTTGGATAACAGAGGTACCTTATGGTTAGGCAAGAGAATTTGTGTACCTAATCAAAAGCCAATCCGTGACATGATTCTAAGAGAGGCTCATGATTCAGCATATTCCATACATACAGGTAGCACTAAGATGTATCAAGATCTGAAAACTAGGTATTGGTGGTATGGTATGAAACGAGATATTGCAGAGTATGTAGCACTATGTAATAATTGTTAGAGGGTAAAGGCAGAACATCAGAAGCCTGTCGGGTTACTGCAGCCATTGAAGATTTCAGAATGGAAATGGGAAGAGATCGAAATGGATTTCATAGTCGATTTGCCTCGTACTCAGGCCGGGTATGACTCTATATGGGTCATCGTGGATCGATTGACTAAGGTTGCTCACTTTATTTCAGTTAAAACAACCTACACTGAGGCAAAGTTAGCAGAGATGTATATGGCAAGGATTGTTTGTTTCTATGGAGTGCCAAAGAAGATAGTATCCGATAGAGGTTCCCAGTTCACCTCGAAGTTTTGGGAGAAGCTGCATGAGTCTATGGATACTAAGTTAAATTTCAGCTCGGTCTATCATCCACAAACAGACGGACAGACTGAAAGGACCAATCAGATATTGGAGGATATGTTACGTGCCTGTGCTCTAAAGTATGGTAAGAGCTGGGACAAGAGTCTTCCATGTGCAGAATTCTCATACAACAACAGTTATCAAGCCAGTCTATAGATGTCACCATTTGAAGCACTCTATGGACAACAGTCTAGAACATCGTTATTCTGGAATGAGACTGGGGAAAGTCAAGTGTTTGGACCAGAGATACTAAAAGAGGCAGAAAAATAGATGCAGCTCATACGGGAAAATTTGAAAGTTGCTCAGTCAACGCAAAAGAGTTATGCGGACAATAGAAGGAGAGATCTAGCTTTTGAGGTTAGAGACTTTGTGTATCTTAAGCTTTCCCCAGTAAGAGGTCTTCGCAGATTCAAGGTTAAAGAGAAGTTAGCACCAAGGTACATTGGACCATTTAAGGTTTTGAACCGAAAAGGAGAAGTTGCATATCAATTAGAGTTACCACCGCAATTGTCAGATGTGCATGATGTGTTCCACGTGTCACAACTGAATAAGTTCTTAAGAGTTCTAGAAGAGCAGTTTCCGATTGAGGAATTCGATCTGGGTGGTGACCTGTCATATTTGGAACGACTTATAAAGATCTTAGACACTACCGAACGTGTGACTCCAAGTAAAGTTATAAAGATGTGCAAAGTTCAGTGGAGTCACCATTCTGAGGATGAAGCCACTTGGTAACATGAAGATGAGCTCAGAGCAGAATATCCTGATCTATTTCCCAATCCTTCCGAATCTAGAGGGCGAGATTCATTTTAAGGGGGTAGGTTTGTAATAGCCTAAAATTCTACAATTTCAAAAATTTTAAAATTTTGAAATTCTAAATGCATTTTTCCCGATTTAGAGTAGAATAAAAATTCTTTCCTAAATAAAACATTAAGAATTGCATTGCATAGCATTTCATCCAAATAAAATTTTGCAATAGAATTTTAACAATTATATAAAGTATAAAATAAAATAAAATCCTGAAGCCTCCCCTGCGGAGCACCCTCTCTCTCTCCCTCTCCTTCCCTCTCCTTCCCTCCCAGCGGCCCACCCCTCTAGCCGGCCCCGCCGCACTTCCCTCCTCACCTCTCTCGCCGCCAGCCGAGCCCGCCTGTCGGCGCTCTCCCCCCCAAGCTCCAGCCGCCGCCGCCTCTGCCGCAACCGATGCACCGCCGCTCCCGCGTACGCCGTCACCAGCTTCGGAGTTCTCGGGACTGCACAACCGCCACCCCGACTCGGCCACCCCCTCCTCCCTTATTTAAACCGCCTCCTCGGCCTCTCTCTCTCACCCCAACCCGAGCCCCCGCACCCTCACCGTCGCGCCGCCGTACTAAACCACCCCAGCCCTCTACGACCCCGCACCGAGCTTCCCCGTGCCGCACCGCCCCCCCGCCACAGTTGATTCCGCCGAAAACCGTCCACCGTCGCTGCCGCCCTGCTTCCAGTCGTCCCCAGCCTCGCGCAGCCCCCGTGGTGAGTTCCCCTCGTTCCTCTCCCCGTTTTGCGCCTATTCCCGTTGAAATCCATGCCAAGTCGCCGAGGCCAAGCCGTCCGATCTAAATTGGATCACATTAGATCCACCCCGCCTTTAAACCTCGGCCACCCGATCCACATCCGAAGGCCCAGATCAAGCCACGTCACCCCAATTGCCTCATCTAGTGGATCCAAATCCGACGCACCAGATTAAGCCCCGTCATCTAATTTATCAGTTCCATCCAATTTGAAATCAAGGGCCCAGATTAAACCATGTTTTCCGAATAAAAAAAATCGAATCTTTATTTTGTCAGCATGACCTCAGCATGACGTCAGCAAGGCCGGTTAATTAAAATAAATTAGGAAATTAACTTAATTAACTTCAAATTAATCTGATAATTAATAAATAAAATAATTAATAATGTTATTAGTCTAAAAAATAAATTTAATAATTAGTTAATAATTAATTTAATAATAATAATAATTAATTGATAATTAATTTAATAATAATTAATTGATAATTAATTTAATTATAATTAAATGTGACAATTTTGCAGAAAAACCCCTATACTTATTCCTGCCTAATGACAATTTTACATTTAAACCCCTAAACTTTTTTGAAATTACATTTTAGTCCTTAAATAATCTCATAAATTACAGATAGATCCTCAGTACTTAATTATTAATTACAGATTAGTCTCTGAACCTTATAAGTGCTATAACTTTTAAACTGTAACTCCGATTTCAGCGAATAATATACAAAAACGATCGTATCGAAGTAACCTATGCATTCATGACATAATCATACTGATCTTGGTTTGTTTTGTTGCATTTGATTGACTGTTTGTGCTCTCATGCATTAGGCGCTTCGTCCCGGACCCGCAATACGAGGATTTCCAGCAGCAGGAGTTCGAAGAAGTCGAGCACTATTCCCAAGAGCTGCAAGGCAAGTAGTGTCCTTGACCATTTTGTGCCTATTTTACAAAACCTCTATCTTGTAGATTGCATGCTTGTGTCAAATTGAATGCGCAAATATTATTTGGAATTCACCTAGTCTTTTCTTACTATGCCTTGTCACCCTAGTTTACCTTTTTATTGGATAGATTACATGCTTAGCTTGCTGTTGTCGGGATGGGTGATATTAATTTGACTTATTATCATACTTGCTTCACGATGATTTATGGGTTATTTAATACCAATCTGGAGATTAGTAATTTGGGTGATATGGTTGGTGTAGGGTTGTGCGGGGTTACCGGCACTGTCCCTTGGTATGTTATCTTCTCAAATCTAAAGACCGGTTCGTGGAGCGACCACCCATGTGTAACCGTACAACCACAAGCCAAAAATGGGCGGCCTGGCCTAGTAAGTGGTGGAGACCAGTTTTGTGCATGCCAACCGGTGGAGCGGGAAAAACGGGTTACGCCTAGATCCGCCCGAAGAGAGATGTGTGGGGAAGGAATGGTTACTCTTGGGAACCATCTGGCACAAGAGAGGGCATTTTCAAGGTTACGGTTAGTGCCTTATTAGCTGAAATCTCAGTGGCACGTACAAGCTGGAGGAAGCCATGGAAAAGCCTTAAAGCGATCTCTTGGCCCTCACACCAAAGGAAGTGTGCGAGTGCTCGGCCAATATAGGCATAATGGAGATTTCTTTAGTCCGCCTAGAAACGGAGGATGAAATCACTTCTCGTGGGGAATTGTGTACAACCTCTGCAGAGTTAAAACTGTCATGATAGCCGTGCTCACGGTGACGAGCATTGTATGGACCCTCACATGATTAGTGAGATTTGGTAGGGCTTGGTTGGTGATCACAGTGGGATACTGTGATTGGTTCTTATGTTGGTGCTGCAGCTAGGTAAGCTGTAGGCAGGATTGATTTATAGACGCGATGTCTTTCAACTAGTAAATAAGTACTTAATAGGATGTGTGTCTCTGTGATTTGCTTTTATGCAAAATAAACTTATGTTGTCTTTTCTTGTTTACTGCCACATGTCATACTTTCTCACACTTGCTGAGTACATTTTGTACTCAACCTTGCTTTTATAAATGCTGCTCAGTAGTAGGAGAAGTCTGGGAGAACATTGAAGACCTTGGAGCTGAAGTCTAGGCGAGCTACTTCGGTCATCTGCCTATGAAACCTAAGACGTTTTATTTTGTTTTCCGCTGCTTTGGTTTGTAATAATTTATAAGACTCTTAGTCATTTTTGTAATAGGTTAAATTTAGTTTATTCGAGACATTATTCTGTTTACCATTAATAAAGTCACTTTATGTGTGAAACTTGATTACTGGGCACACATAAAGGGTCACTTGGTTTTAGCCTTAAAACCGGGTGTGACAATCAATAACCAGATGGCTCCGAAAGGGCATTGAGCTTAATGTAGATCTATATTATTTTTCACGAATATTAACAGTCTTTATACCTTCTGAGAAGCAATAGGCTGAATATAATTTCTTTCTGTTTTTCACAGATGATTCAAAGAAATTTATTCATTGTAATGTCATAAAATGTATGCACATGAAGAGAACAAATGATCCGTAGAGTTCTGTAATTATACCAGCAACAGGCCAATAGAGAAATAAAATAAACAGAGCAATGAAGAAAGGTATTGATCCCTGGAGGAAGATATTATCAGAGGCCAGCTTTTGGAAGACAAAAATTATTTATCATAATACTACAAGATTTAGAATCCACACGCAATTTTTCAGAGGTTCTTAGTTTATGTGATTGCAACAGAAGCAGAAAGCAGCACCGGAGAAATACATTCTAAGAAGGAATTCATTGCATTGTGGAGGCTAAGAAAGAGGAGAGACATGCTCAGGCTTATGCACTAGATGAGGAGAGGCTTACGGGCGTATAACCATTTATAAAATCCTGCAGCAACGCGTCAGGGAATCATCTAAGAGATAATTCTTACATAAAACTTCATTATGATGTCCTAGGTGTACGAGCAACGAATGCAATTCAGAACTTTAGGAAGTTGCTTTTGAAACCTACAATTCCGTGGCGGTTGAGGAACGTCGCGTCGAGTCCGCGTCCAGTGACACCAACTTCTAGGCGCTCAAGACTTACGGGCGTGACCTCGTCGAGCAGGCCGGGAAGCTGGATAATAAACATATGAAAGTGAGATGTTGGAGGGTAAAATATTTATGATGGATGGAAGAATTACATAATTTTAGATTAAATTGTACAGATCAAAGGCTTGTTTTGTGGAATATAGGCAAAGGTTATCAAAGTGGAAGCAATTATTATTTTCTATCCCGTAGAGTTTTGGACTTTGCCTTGGCCTATGATTTGTTTGTTGCGAACTTCTGTTTTAGAAAGAGAGCCTCTCATTTAGTAACCTTTCAAAGTGGTCCTCACTGTAGCCAGATTGATTTTATCTTAGCAAGAAGGGAAGATAGACATGCTTGCTCTGTAAGGTGATACCAGGAGAATGTGTGGTATCTCAACATAGGCTTGTGGTTGTCGACTTTCGCTTTCAGTTGCGCTCTCTACAGAGAAAGCAAATCAAGGTGAAAATAACAAAATGGTAGAAGCTTAAGAAAGATGCAGCACATACTTTCAAGGAAAGGGTTATCAAGAAGGCCCCTTGGAAGGCAGAAGATGATGTAAATATTATGTGGTTGAATATGGCTGCTTGCATTAGAAAAATAGTCTTAGAGGAGCTTGATGTGATTAGAGGAGCCATACATGAAGCCAAAACACATGGTGGTGGAATGAGAATGTCCAGAAGGCTATCAAAGAGAAGAAAGAGTGTTTTAAGCGAGTACACCTTGATAGGAGCGTTGTCAACATAGAGCAATATAAAAGACCGCAAAGTGAGCGGTGAGTGAGGCAAGAGGTCGGATGTTTGATGCCTTGTACCATCGACTAGACACGAAAGGAGAAAAAGACATCTATAAAATAGCCAAAAGCCGAGAGAGGAAAACTAGGGACCTCACCCAAGTTAAATGCATTAAGGATGAAGCAGAGCGTCTATTAGTAAATGATAAAGAGATCAAGGATAGATGGAGAGAGTATTTCGCTAAACTCTTGAACGAAGATAGTGAGAGCTCATCCATTGAGTTGGATATCTCTTTCGATGACCTAATTAGGCACTTTGTGAAAAGGATTCAGGAATCCAAATTAAAGGAGGCCTTGAAAAGGATGAAAGGAGGTAAGGCGTTGGGTCCGGATGGGATTCCCATTGAAGTGTGAAGATGTCTTGGGGATGTAGCAATAGTTTGGCTCACCAAGTTGTTCAATCTCATCTTCCGATCAAACAAGATGCCTGACGAGTAGAGACGGAGTACTTTAGTACCGATCTTTAAGAACAAGGGAGATGTGCAAAGTTTTACTAACTATCGAGGGATCAAGTTAATGAGCCACACAATGAAGCTATGGGAGAGGGTTATTGAGCATCGTCTGCGGGGGTCAACGAGAGTCACCCAAAACCAATTTGTTTCATGCCCGAGAGATCCACTATGGAGGCAATTTTCTTAATAAGACAACTGATAGAGAGATACAGAGAACAGAAGAAAGATCTGCATATAGTCTTCATTGACCTAGAGAAGGCTTATGATAAAGTGCCTAAGAATGTTATATGGTGGACATTGGAAAGGCACAAAGTCTCAACAAAGTACATTAACCTCATTAAAGATATGTACAAAGATGTGGTGACAAGTGTCCGAACAAGTGATAGAGACACCGATGAGTTTCCAATTAATATAGGAATGTACCAAAGGTCGGCTCTGAGCCTTTATCTTTTTACTTTGGTGATGGATAAGATCACACGAGACTTACATGGGGACATTCCTTGGTGTATGCTCTTTGCGTATGATGTGATGCTAGTGGATGAGAGCAAGATAAGGGTAAACCAGAAGTTAGAATCATGGAGACATGCTTTGGAGTCAAAGGGTTTTAGACTTTGTAGGTCTAAAACAGAGTATATGAGGTGTGATTTCAGTGCTACCGTAGTCAAGGAGGGTTATGTTAGACTTGATGGCCAGGTGGTACCCAAGAAGGACACTTTTCATTATTTAGGTTCAATGTTGCAAAAAGATGGGGATATTGATGAGTATGTAAGTCATAGAATTTAAGCCGGATGGTTGAAGTGGCGTCAAACTTTTGAAGTCCTATATGATAGTAGGATGCTTCAAAAACTCAAGGGTAAATTCTATAGGTCTGCAATTCGTCCTGCCATGCTTTATAGAGCAGAGTGTTGGCGTACAAAAAGGCGACATGTCCAACAGCTACACGTAGCCGAAATGCGTAGGTTGAGATGGATGTGTGACCACACGAGGAGAGATCGTGTCCGGAACGATGACATACGAGAGAGATTAGGAGTGGCATCGGTTGAGGAGAAATTTGTGCAACATCGTTTGAGGTGGTTCGAACATATTCAACGAAGACCACAGGAGGCACCGGTTCATAGCAAGATGGTAAATCGGCCGAAAGATGTGAAGAGAGGCAGAGGTAGATCAAACTTGACTTGAGAAGAGTTTGTCTGAAGGATTGAGATATCGCCAAAAAGTTAGCTTTGAATAGGAGTTCGTAGAGGCTAGCAATTCACGTGCCTGAACCTTAATTGTCGGTTGTTCCTCTTTTTTAGTTGTCTCTCGAGGTTTCTTCTCTAGCCTACCCTAACTTGCTGGGGACTAAAGTCTTTGTTGTTGTTATTGTTGTGTAGAGTTACAACTAATATCCCAGAGAACAATATATAAAGTTAAATTCAATGAGGAACTACGCAGAGCATCCAGGAAAGTTTAATTTACGCATGATGCAACAACAACAACAACAAAAACTGGTCTTAAGAAAGAATAGGAAGCTTGGAAGAAGAACTAACAACTGGTTGATACAGAGATGCACATACCATCTTAAAATGGATAGCTTTAGTTACGGAACTATTTAGAAATTTCTGTGAGAGAGAGAGAGAGGTACAGTATAGATGATTTAGGAGGAATAGATAGCAACATCTGAATGTGTAATCTGTTGGATCAATAACGTGCACCATCAGACCAGCCAACATAAGTGATTGGAAGGAAAAGAGGGTGGAACAAGAATAATGCCAAAAAATGGATCAGCAAACATGTGCCGTTTAACTGGTACATATATTTGAAAAAGAAATAAAGAGAGGAATATTTAGTTATACATAATTTATCCAGCACTTGTAGCTAATGAAAGACCAATTCATTGTTCGTCCATACCATGTGATTGGTAGTAGCGCACATGAACAGATCAACCAGCAGAAGAAATACCTTGTCCACAATGAACAGAGGGATAGAAGACATGCATAAATCATATGTTGATATCAGAAAAGAAAAACATAGTAGTTAAAGCGTGCTTAGCACAAAAAAAAAAGAATTCGACATAATATTTTGTAGAGATGACTGTATATGAGTATCTATACATGCGCAAACTAAATAAAACTGTCGAACTAAGGAAATCAAATGTAGTAAGACAGTGCATCTACATGTAGTTTTGCTTGATGTCAAAAGATTCTCTTAAAAAATCAAAGCTATATTATGAGTGCTCAAAAAGGTTCTTTTTTTTTTCTCGAACAGGCTCAAAAAAGGTTCTCATGATTTAAAAATCTGACGGAGCATGAAAGGGTGAGGATATGCAAAAAAAGATGTACAATAAAACATGTAGTGAATCACCTGATTTAGATCCAGGGGCCAGCTATGGTGATTGCTTCTGGGAACCAGGCCCGTACGGGAGTTTTTGGGGCCCCCGTGCGAAAAACAAAATGGGGCCCTACTTCTAAGAATATATATATAATTACAATATATATTTTATAACTGTGTATGTTTCTAAATACTAATACATGCAACTGACAGTCACTCTGAAACATAAAGGATGAAATTTTCATACTCACGTCATTATCTTCTGCTGAAAAGTGTGAACTGTCTAGAATTCTTCGAAATAAAATCATCAATTATATCTTCAAATTTAATCTTCTCCAAAATATCATTTTCAAGAGCTATAGTTGCCAATCCATTGAGTCTTTCCTGTGTCATAGTACTACGCATGTATGACTTTAGCAGCTTCAGTTTTGAAAAGCTTCGTTCTGCGGATGCAACGATGACCGGGATGGTTAACAAAATTCTGTATGCAATAAGGGCATTAGGAAAACAAGCCATCTGCTTCACAAATTTCATAATAGCAACAGGGCCCATGTCTTCTTCACTAGGGATAAAGTCTCGGAGAAACTTTAGCTCCATATATAAATCTCTACCATCAATATCTGAATGTTCACCGCTTCTAAGTGTAGCCTCAAGGTTAGCACAAGAAGACATCAAAGACATCAAACTCTTATCATCTAAGGAGCGCAGTTTATGTGAAGTAAACAAGAACCCAAAAAAAATTTCATACCCATTATACTGTTCAAACCTCCTAGTAAGTGAAGCAATAGCTTGATCAACGACGGGTAAAAAGTAATTGACTCTAATTGACTCCTCTGCAGATTGTGAAGATGCGTCATCAGGCGTCTCATCAAATTGTCTTTTCCTTTTGATTTTACGCATGGTAGGGAATGCTGGCTCAATATCCATCTGTTGTGCAATCACTTTTGCACATTCCAATGCATTTAAAAACCCAGTCTCTCTATACTTAGTGAAGAAAGTGATTAGGCCCTGCACCTTCTCAATTGCAATATCAATGAGCATATCCTTTTTTTTGTAATTGCTTGCTGACCAAATTAATAGCAAATAATATTTCATACCAGATAATTACTGACACTAAAAATTCAAAGTCACCCAATTCATTGGTTGCCAAAGATTTAGCTTCACTGCAAATTTTATCATCATTATCAGTATCAGATACTTGGAGCAAAGCTTCTCTTATTTCATCCATCTGAAATCTTATAGCCTTAACACTTTCAACATGACTCTCCCAACGAGTAGAAGACAATGACTTGAGAGTTAGTCCCGAGATATTATCTTTTAAAATTTGCCATCTCTTGGTGGACTTAGCAAATATTGTATAGATGCGTTGTATAACTCCAAAAAAACCTTTTGCTTTACCACAACTCTTTGCC
>BCLF01000010.1:3262822-3296751 GCA_001602275.1 Zoysia japonica
AAATCCTAAAAAAGATTCCTCAATGCAAATGGAATCTGATGACATATGAACATATCTTAAGATCAAAGACATTTGTTCTTGATGGCTTGTATCAGGAGTACAATCAAGTATTATTGAAAAATACTTTGATTCCTTTATTTGCTTAATTATTTCACACCTGATTGCAGCAGCAAGCAAATTAATTAATTCATTCTGAATGCCATGACCAAGGTAATGTGTATGAATCTGATCATTTGTAATGCGCTGAACATGCTGTTGGATAACCGAATCAAATTCTGCCAACATTTCAACTAGGCCTAAGAAATTCCCATTGATATCTTGGTATAGTTTGCTATTACTGCCACGAAATGCTAAATTATGTTTCGCAAGGAATTTGACAATTAAAATAATTCTGAACAAAACTTTCCTCCAATGATCCTTTTCTTTCTCAAGTTCTCTCTGAGCAACTTTATCAACGGTATGATTCTTTTTGAACCTGAGACGGAAGTCATACCAAGTAAGCATATTCATAATATGTTCAACACCGGTTTCATGCTCTTTCAGTCTAAGTGCCAAGATGATGCCAATCATTGAAACCCTCATTTGCTAAGTGACCTTTCCCGAGCCCCTTTCTCAGTAATTTGCAACAAAAACAAAATACTTTATCAAGTTCTTTGCTATATACAAGCCATTCTCGGTCACATTTTTCTCCATTTTCTAGGACTCTTGTGTACGATAGAGCAGAAAACCTTCTACTGAACTTGTTTGTAGGCCCTTTCTCAATAGATAGGTCTCTTTTTGGACCATTCAGCATCAACATATCAATCATTTTAGAATCAAGTCCATCCCAGTTTCTTGGATCAAATATATCGGTATCACCACTACCGTCATTTGCAATATCTGGATCACCGCCTTCTTCACTTCCTGCAATCTGAGCCTCATCCACAATATTTCCATCACCACCATGTCCACTAGCTACAACCTGAATCTCATCTATAATATTTGCATCATCAACTTGTCCAATTTCTGCTGCTTGAGCCTCAATTTGTACTGAGGTGTTAGCATTATCACCATGATTGTCATCAACATTAGCATCCAAAGTTTGGTTCTCAGGATTCAATTGAGATTCTTTCATAACAAATCTGTCCAGTGCACCCTTTTGAGATTGAGCAGCTGCTTCTAGTCTCTGTTTTTTCTTACGCTTCTCAAAACCAGAATCATACTTTCTATTTCTAAAAGACATAACAACTAATTATTTGATTGGGATTGGCCTGTTTGATATTGACAAACAAATACCGTATTAGCCTTAGGGATGAGACTCTTACCAGTTAGCACGTAAGATACAAAAAGAAAAGGCGAATGGAAATATGGAATACATACTAGCGTACTGCTTGCGGCCAGTGTCGCTTGCGTTCTAGACTCCAAACGTTCGGCGATTGCAATTTTGCTCTTCGCCGCCGTCGCAGCAGTGATGCTGTCGTCCTGTCGATTTGGACGAACAGAGACGGAAAGACGCGTTGGCTGTTGGCTTCCGATGGAAGGAAACACGTAAATCAAATCAGGCATGGGCACTCAAGATTCTTTTCTATTCGCATTGAGCCTGGTTTGTTTAATGGGCTTATCCCTAATACTTAAGGTTAGAAATTGGGGGCCCCAACATTTTGGGGGCCCTGTGCGGTTGTCCAGACTGCACATGCCAATCGACGGGCCTGCTGGGAACATCGATCCGAGGGGGAGGATCTGAACTGGGTGAAGCACATGTGGCAGCAAGATCCAAGCAGCGGGAGAGTCTAGGTGACTGCGACCTCATCCAGCTTGATGAAGGGCAAAGGCTCTGATTTTTGAGTTGTGACATCCTGCTAGGTAGCAATACATAAATAGTGACAAATAGGTTGTTACTATCTACACCAGTACACCTAGACACAATCTGTAGTAGTCTGGACATAAAAACATTTTGCTGTTGACTTTAAGAACCACAGTTACAATGGAAGATCTACTTACCTCTCAGCATCAAAATATAACACAGCAGTTCATCAGCATAAAGGTATAACCTGCTTTCCAAAGGTGTATAGTACATATTTGATCATATGCACAATCTGTCGCTTCAGCGTCTGGCCAAAGAGTACAATCCAATAGCATAGGAGGATAAGCCAGAAGACAGGAACGCCAAATACGGAGAAGAAGGTCATGAGGAAAGCAATGCAAAAGGCTTTGTGATGGCATACCTGAAAGAACATTAGTTAGTTAATACAGTTTCATGGCACATTTGCATTGCAGAATGCCAGAAATACCCCCCCCCCCCCCCATACACACACACACACAAAAAAAACAAATTTTGTCTGCAGATGCATGGGTAAGAAATTTACAATCACCAGAACAACAAAATTCTGATAGTGGCAAGATGTTCCTAAAGCCACTCAAATTTTTTTAAAAAAATGAAAATTGATCCCAGTAAATGGTAAGTGCCTCTCCAGATGGCCAACGAAAGAACTGTAGTGGCTCATTGGGATAAAAATCATTAACTTTATACTATTTCAATGGAAACCAGATTAAATAAATCTTACAGCAACCATGTGAGGCTCTGAACATTGCTTGTTGTGACCAGTATAAGCAAAACAAATATCACAATGACTTGGAAGCTAATCACTACAGAACACAACAGAAATAATAATGCAACAAAGCGCTAAGCATCACAGACCTGTGTAAATAAGATATCCAATGCAATAACCAAAGGAATTGTCAGGCTAAAAGAAAAATGTATGTAAGACTGCGTATTAGGTAGGCGCTGTAAACCAGAATGTACTGTAGTACATAAGGCTAATCCTCTATTTTCGTTCATCCTCATGTTACCAACTTTTCTACTTGTCAAGCAATCTATCTGGCCTAGTTAATGTGTCAAGCAGATGTGGGCACTCAAGGATCCTGCATAGAGAAAAAAAAGAGATGTCAAAAGGAACCTAAAGAAATAAATTTTTGGAGCACGCGGAGGAAAAAAAAAAGGAAAAAAAAGCATGTGAAGCAAACTAAATCCACAGAAGCACAGGAAAAATCCAAAACAAAAAAGCAACAATGCCGAAGAAAATACACGGAAGGAGAATGCCAGAAAGCTGAAACCGGAGCCACGAGGGCCAAACCACACCACGGCAGCAGCAACACGAGCGTGGGTCCTCGGACGACGCGGGTTGGGGTGGTGCTCCGGCCCTTGGAGAGGCAAAACGCCGAGCAGGTCGCGGGCAGGGAGCCGCGTACGTAATGCACGCAGCGCCATCCTACCGCGTGCGTTGGTTCTGGTAAATGACGAGGGAAACCGGGAACGGCAACTGCGACGAGCAACGATGGGGAACGGGAGCAGCGAAAAAAAAAAGAAACGAAGGAACACTGCAACCTCGTTCCAAGGAAGAAGAAACCATAGCAGACCGACTAAACCGCGGGCAATGAAGAAGACGGCGAGATCATCTATCTGGAGGAACGGGGCGAAATGACCGTGAGAGCCGGAACAGCCGGGAATGGAGGAAGGCGAAAAGGAATGGGGAAGAGAGCCATCTTTCTCGTTGCCGTTGGGATGCTTTAACTCATACGTGACTAGTAGAGGGAGCGCGCCGTCGCGCGCCTACTGCTTTGTTTTGTTATAGAAGTAAATTTTATTTATTCATTATAGTTATTAAACAATGATCCAAGTGGATAGCTTTTCCCTTACAATCAACATAAGAAATATGAAGATGGTAGATTGAGAATTGAATAGAGCGAACAAGGAAATACGGATATCTAATTTAGCTGAAAAATATATCTTAATTATCTATTATAGTTCGTAAATAACAATGTCTGAAGAGATAACAAGGAAAGAAAAGGTAAAGATGGACATATCCATGAAAGAAACATAGCGAAGAATAGAAAAAAACATTAACACTGCAGGTATCAGTGTAGCAGGTACGAAAACATAAGGGTGAGTGCATCCTGGGCTTTCTGTTGGTTGTATTTGTCACACACAATTTTTTTTTTTTTACCAAACTATTGAAATCAGAATCTCAGCATATAGAAATATTCTTACATATGATTTTATGTTACACACAAAATTATTGGACGAAAATACTCGAATCAAAAGTTCGGTATATTGAAGTTTTTCTACATACTCAAACAGACATACTAATATAAAGCATACATTAAGGAAAAGCTAGTTCCAGTGTGTTACCTCCAAGTGAAACAACAATGAAGCTTAGGAAGAGGAGGATGACATTGCTCGATCAAGCGAAGCAACAGTTTCTGTTCAGAAAGAAATAAAATTTAGCCAAGAGTAGGCACCATATATCATTCTAACCTTCAGTAACATAGGCAAGAGAACAAGAAAACTAAAAAAGCTATGTCACTGACAAAATATCAATGAGATATAGATGCAAACATAAATTTCAATCTGGAGTTATCACTCTATAAAAAACAACCATATGCTTCATGCTCCTCAAAAGCACACAACTTTCTTAAGATTCAGTAGTCAAATATTAATTATTTTACCAAGTGACAAAAAAATCTGTAATATTTAAATTTGTATGTATCTAAAGATAAAGAATTATAGTTCAGAGGTTCAATGTATTCAGGAGCATGTATTTAAGAAACAATGGAGTACAAAAGCATGGAAAAGTATACGTATTTAGAAAGCAAACCAACCGAAAAAAGATACCTGTCAGAGAGAATAGAACGATTGTCGATAGTAGGCAGAGGAAATCAGATATCAATTGTACTGATTTGCTAGGTATAGCACCTTTTTGAACGCAGGCCAAAGTATTTGTGTCAAGCAAGTACTAAGCATGCCCGATGCACCTTTTTTTTATTTTGTTTTTGCTGGGTATAGCAGAGAAATATACAGCAATATGGAAAGTACTGATTCGAGGTTACTTCAACAGAAACATGAGAGCAGAAGATTGCAAATTCAGTGCAAATAACAAAATGAGCTGGTAAATGTCTTACAAACTTTAGCAGGTTATCACGGTGAGAGACGGTACATCCATGCAGTATAGATGACCACATACAGAATAGATCAAGTATGATAAGTAATACTACAAACAGTTGTAGAAAACCACCGCTATGACAGAAAATCACAATAGAAATTGGTGTAGCTCAGTCCGTGTAATAATTGCATAAGCACAAAACTGAACTTTACCTGTCATACATCGCAAAAAGGAAGCTACGGCGGCACGCGACTGGATTTAGTTTAACAAGAGATTTGAATCTCAAACACTGCAGCCTACATGTATATAAAAGAACATCTATATGCTGCTTGTTTCGGCATTCCAGCACGAAGTCTACAAGAAGCAATGAAAAAGGAACACATTTTGAAATATTTAGTATCGAGTATCGAAGACAGGAAAAATAAAAGCAGAATATAACAATAATAGCTGGCAGTGGTTTAGAAATATGGAACTGACAGTAGCTACCTGGTACCACTGCCATCACCATCATTCTGAATATATAAATCGGCTTGGTTTTTTTTCTTCCTGAAACAGAATAAAAAGAAAGTTCCTAGTCAGTAAGGATCCAATGTGTAAAGATATACATTAAAGTTGCGTGTTAACCATCATATCCACTATGAGCTCATACATGTTAACATCTGTAGCTCTTGCATGAGCTTCGCTAAGATGACTGTGAAAGCTTCCACAGAGTACACAATAGAGCGCACTATACCATTAGTATCTTGTGAACCATAGAGTGATGCAAAATCAGTGATCCTTTGTCTCTATGACTCTGTGCAAATATAACCGCTGAATTCTAATTGAGTAAACTGAAAGAAAAGAGGTGATACCAGAGCTACTGACTTTTCTCTACCCTTCGCAATCTGTCTCAGAACCTCAGGCTGCAATATCTAGTTATTATTTTTAAATATAGTTTGGGCTTGTAAGAGAGGAAATCTGTTATTAGAAAGGGCAAATGCAGTCTATAATCACCATTTTTCTCTTTAAATGTACGATGACTCAGGACCAATTCAAATAAGACACAATAGTTCTTTTTTCAGTTCAAAGTATTCGAAGGACTTCACTATGTTAGCAATTCAAATCTGCACGTTGACCATCCCAATAGAACCTTGAATGTTCGAGAAAGATCGCATAGAAGATTCTTCAATCCTTCTAGAAGAAAATTTACTCAAAGCAAAGGTTATTTTAATGAGGATTACCTAAGGAGAATCAGTATATATAGTTCTAAACGAAGGAAACTAACCATGTCCGAGTCATAAATGTACTCCTAAGCACTATACAGAGATTCCGAAGCAGCGCTGGACAGCACAAAACCTCTCACTAATTCCCTACACAAAGGAAAGATTGTATTCAGTCCAAGAAAATATAGTGGCCAAATAGCTAGATAGCAGTATAATATTCTGGAAATAAGCAGCAGCCATCAATATTGTTGTGCTATGAATGCAATGGAAAAACATTGGACCAAGAAAACACAGATGGATTGTACTACTATAAATTTCATTAATTTTTGGCATGGTTATGTACCTGATATCATTAAAGATACAGTACTACGTAAAGCTAAATATTTGAATCAATCTTATGATCAGACTGCCCTGTATGTCAATCCATGTGGATGTAGACAACCTATCAGTCATTTTGCCTAGTTATTACTCCAGCAAAAGAAGAAAAATACCTGCTCTCTCAGCAGCATCTCCAGCCCGTGAACCTAGCGGATGCTATGATAGCAAGGATCTGTTTGCCCCTCCTCTAGCTGCGAGACCTACGATTCCAGCTCTGCCCCATACACCAGCATTTAGGTCCAGATGGAAGCAACAGATCAGTCACTAGAAAGGAGAAAAAATTGCGCGATCTACCAAGGAAAATATGATCAATAGTTACTATGACCTGTTCCTATAAAGCTTCCTTCGATTCAGACACAACAACTGGGCTACTCCAATGCCTAGCCTCTGAACAAAGCACATCGCACATGTAAAATAAAACAAATAGTAACCGTAGGTACTAACATGGTTCCAGAATGAACAGGATTAGTACCAAAGAGATCATCACTGCAAAAAAAACCACAAAGGAAACATAAAAAATGGTGTACCTCAATACGTATGAAACCCAAATGTAATTGTGTACCCTAGTTTCTCTCCAGAGAGGGAACAATTGATAAAAATGCAAGAATACGGGTCAGATTACATATAGGCACAATGTACCATTTAGCATGGATGCAAGAGGCTGTCGAGCATCTTGAGGCAGCAAATGAAACGTAGATCAACATTGAAATCTTTTCTCTATACAGGCACAATGTTCTCATTGTGAAGATTTTGTTCCGAAGTAAATGGTTGACAGCAGGATGTAAAGCATGATGGGAAACATGTGATTATTTTTTTATAAATAACATCTATTTGGATACGAAACAACTTGTTTCCTTCTAAATAACAGTTTGTCAAGAGGGGAATCAAAACAGCTGAAACAGATCAACAACAGAAGTAGCAAAACAACACAGTTACAAACCTGAGATTCTGTATCTGATTTCAACAATGTAAAAGCTAGCATTACATGTCACATTATCGCACGAATTATTGCAGTTCTTCTCAGCAGTTGAAGGTAGGATAAGTAAGTCAAAAGAGAAATAGGGTAGAGTACAAGGGCTTACTCATCTTTTACAGAATGTAACCACAAGCAAGCAGTCGCATGGGAGTCGGCATCTTCTGTCTGCTTCTTCGGCAAGTAGCAGACACATCCTTCCCTCTACTCTCATCCTCTCCTTCGATGGCCATGACTGCCACCAGGAGGTACTAAATTAAAATCGGGGAAAAGGAGATGTTAAAATGAATTTAAAGAAAGGAATATTTGGAACACATAGAAGAAAGCAAAGTAAAAAAAACAGTTGATCGCTTGAAGCACACCAAATGCGCAGAAGCACAAGAGGCATCAAAACCTAAAGTCAACCCAACCAGGATCAAGTGAACCTGCAAAACAAAGAAGAACAATGTCAAGGCAAATATAAATAAGGAAAACACTGGCAAACAGTATCGCAAACAGTAAAATGAAAAATAAAAATGGTAACGAAAGTGGTATATTTTTTTGACGATTTCAACGGAATTCCGTTTTTAGCAAAAAATATAAGATCTCATTTGAACATGATTTATAAAAAATAAAAAGTAAAAGTTATGAACCAAGCAATTCTTAGTGGTCTATATTGTTGAGTTCTATGGTGTGAATTTACTTGCAACTTGCATTATATATATTGTTAGACTTAAACCATATAGTGAATGTTAGATAGTTATTTTATTCATATTTTTGACATCTTTTTCAGATACCGACTATTTCCATTTTATTCCCGCTCAGATCGTTTTGTTTCCGAAACTCCATATTTATTCATTCTTTCCCGTTTCTGTTTTTGCCCGATGTTGTAAATGTGAAAGTGAAAATAGTTAAGGTGTTTTTCCGACTATTTCCATTCGTTTTCAACCCTACCCCTTACACGCACTATAGCCATTCAGCTATATAGCCATAACATCCATTGACAAAGTAAAAAAATAATATTCTTTTTATTTTCTCTATAGGTATTACAGTCCAATAAATTATACAACCCAATCCCTAACCCAATACATCTAAACATGGAAATTTTGATCTTCAAATCCATAACCTCAACCTACCTCTCCATTTCCCAATCCATATCCCTTTCCTCAACCCAATCACTAACCAAACACCACCATAGGTTTCGCCTTGCAGCTCTGTGCGGGTCTGGTTTCTTCCGCTGCGGGGTCGCCAGGACGCCCCGCGCTTCATTTTCCTATTGGAGCACGTGCTCCATTTTGCTCTTGCAGATTCCATTTAAGGCCTATTTGGATCATTGAAATTGAATTCATTCTAATAATTATAATTTAGTTATAGATTAATTAAGCTAATATAGTTGTATATGGAATATATTTGTATATGAGACATTTGTGTAAACGACCCTAGTTAAGAAACTAATTGTATGTTTGCCTTGTTTTTTAGGGTTTGCACATTTGACCCTGGTTTTTCGAAACGAACAATGAGATTATCGCTACTCCATTATCTCCACTTAATGGTGTTAAGTTTTATGTAAAAAATACAGGTTTGCCCTTCCACTATTCATCCTATTCTTCATTTGTTTTGCGCAATTAATCTATTTTTTAGAAAAAAAAAAGAATCTAATAGCATATATAAAAATTCAGCAATAATTAAATGTATTGTGAATGTAATTTAAGTAAAAATTTGAATATTTTGACAACATTTCGAATATACTTTACTTTTAAAAATTTCAACAGCATAGGTAGTTCTGTCCTTTTCCTAGGGTCTTCATTAGCAATTGATTTTTTCTATTTTTTAAATCATTAAAAAAATCTTGTTGCTAATAGTGTTAGAAATCAGGGCCAAATGGCAGCTTCACTTTGAAAAATCAAGGTCAAATGCGCAAACCCTAAAAATTAAGGCCAAACGTATAATTAGCTAGTTAACTTAGGTCACTGATGCAATTGTACCTTTGTATATTTATTGTTAGCCATATAAAAGACATACTTATATGTTGCATTTTTATTGTAGAGAAACGAGTTGAAAAATGTGTTATAAGTTGAAGAATAGAATTATAGCATAATGATTTATAGAATCTATTTCTATCTTTTACTCTATGAATTTGAGATAGTCTTATTTGTGAGCTTGAAAAAATTATGAAATGTCAAATTCCAAGCTAAATAGCTTAATCTATTATATAGATTTCAATTCTTCCAAAACAAAGATATCCTATTGTTGATACGTTTTCTTTATTTCGCAGGTGCTACTTCGCTGGTTCTGTTATTGTTGCGTTGCTCATTCAGTTGCTTTTGTAGACATGTTTCCGTAATGGCAATTAGTCATGGGAATGGTTGGTAATTTCATCCTATTGTTGGTCTCTGTGTCTAGCAGTTTTCTTGTTATTTACTTCCTATTGTTGCTAATATCCCATTTGACCCCATTTTTTTAAATTTGCTTATTTCACCCTTCTTTTTCAATAAATGTGATCAAATTGACTCCTTTTAGTCCAAAATCAGGGTCAAATTGGCAGTTTGCCTTCAAAACAGGGTCAAATGTTCAATAGCCCCTTCATTTTATAATTCTTTTTGAGAATGCAAAGTAACTAACATAAAGAAAACAATGAACAAATAGGTGTTTTACATTGTATTATCATGGCTTAATGCTAATACTTATGTGAAAACCTCACTGGAGTGGCAACAATTAAGTTTCATGCTGTGGCTCTTGGTTATGTACCCAGAAGAGTGTCATCTATTGCTAATAAAACTAAATGACACAGTATGCAGTTGATTTCCCAAGCTTAGTACTTTGGGAGGTATATATTTAGCCTTCTGTTAATTTTGAATAGTAATTTCACAAGAAGTTAATGATGGTTGTGGAAGAGCGCAATAGTTTACTTTCTGAGACAAGAATTGAGGTTAATTATTGACAAAACAGAAGTTTTGAAGGAGAATTTGAACAGAATTTCAAGTTAGCTATCTTACACATACTATTGGTTATCACTGTGAAACAAAGTGTTTCTTTCCCATCCTGATTATGCAGTTAGGACATGCCAAAGCTACAATAGAAGAATTGAGCTCTAGAATATGACATGCAAGTCAAAATGAGAAGTGTAAACCTTCTGAACTCATTATTACCTATATGCTTTTTAAGGTACACCGACTATTTATATTAGGCAAGTTTTGCTTTGCATGGTCTACTAGGTTAAACTTTTGGCTAAGTTTATCTTAAAATATATTTTTTAAAAGTTGCAAAAACGTAAATAAACTGTAATATATACAAGTACATTTCAACACGTCTTTCCATAATCCATACTCAATCTGACGATCTGGATACATATGAAGTATTGATTGTATTCTCACTTCATATCATGGCGTCTAATTTTCAAAGGAATCCTACTTAACTAACTGCAATGAAACTTTGCCGTCTCAGCAACTGGCTGAAGAAACTGAAGTATGTGTAGCATAACATGCTTTCGCTTACAGGGTGAAATGGCTAAAAACAAGGAGAATACAAAGTTTCGCATGAGAATTCGGAAGCTGGAATCAGAACTTGATGCGCATCGCAGATTGCTCAAAGAAGCAGTGAATGAGAATAGAACCATGAATGCCGCATACCAAGAAGCATCCACCAAAGATCTTTCCTACTATTGCCATGAAGTCCTGAAGTTGAGAGAACAGCTTAACCAGTTTACAAAACCGTTCAAAACAAGCCAGTTTTCGCGGTTGTCGGTGAAACCGGTCCGGTTTTACCAAACGACCGGTTTTTGTTTTAAAATTTTAAAAAATTTTGGTAATTTGAAAAAATTCAGAATACCGAAAACCGATAAAAACCGGTCGATAAACCGGTAAAACCAGTTGGCTAACTAGTGAAACCGGTGGGTTTCAAATTTTGAAATCTGAAACCGTAAAAACCGAAGAAACCAGCCGGCTAACAGGTGAAACCGCTCGGTTAACTGTAGCAGTTTGTTCAAATTTTAAATTTTCGATTTGGAGCGGTTTTCGACCGGTTTTCACGACTTTCGTTAAACCGGTCCCGACCGGTTTTAACGGTTTAAACGAAATCATAAACCCTGATCACAGGGTACTTCAAGCTAAGGTTGTTCATCGGGTGGAAAAAAGAACTAGAAACACAGAAACTGGTAATCTCGAAAGCAGGTAAAAAGGCATTTGATTTTGTTTCGACACAACTGTGTAAGAAAGAACTGGAACAAAATCTGATCAGAACTGTGTAAGAAAGAGCAGTGAGCAGACACTCAAAATTAAATCCATAAATGAACTGGAACAAAATCAGAAAAGAAACTTCAACAGCCTGTGATCCTGCTGTGATTATGGCTACAACTCCAACTGTAACGCTCTCAGGCCTGTTATAAATATTGATCAAAGCATCAGAAGATAGAAAAAAAATTGAAACATTAGCTCAGCATTAATCAACCAATTTCACATCTAAGAAGCAATAATCCTTTGGGCTCATAAACCGTGGTTCACCAAGTCTAATATCACAAATGCTACTGGAAATATAAGAGGAAAACTAAAAAAAACCTAGCACGCTATTAATCAGCAAGAGAGGTAATGTTAAATAAAACTATACCATAAGTGAAACATTTAATAATCGTAGCAAGGTACTCTGTTACAGCATCAGATCTCCATTGATTGAGCACCCGAGGAAGCATTCTTCTTCTTCTTCCTCCTCCTTTTCTTGTCATTAGAGTCCTTGCCATGCTTTGCAGCAGCGTCGTTCTTTGCAGCATCAGGTGGCTGTGTTGCTAGCAAGTGCTGATGGATTGCAGCAAATGGGTCCTGCTGGAACTGAGTATTGTTCAGTACAGCTTTCAGTTGAGCAGATTCACGTAGCCTGGAAAATAATGCGGGCCTTCAGGATTCAGAACCGTGAGTGGAAAAGCAGAATCTATGAAGCAAGGAAACAGCAAATGTGTTGAGAGGATTACACCAAAGTCTGTCTAGACTTGCAGTTCAGCTTCGCTTCAGTCTTTTGCTCTGGTACAGTCGTTTCTGGAAGGAATTCACCAAGTGCTGAGAGATCATATGCTTTCAGTTTCTTCTGACGACTCCTCTGTTTCTTTTTCTGCAGATTAAGAAATTTAAATGTATCTGGAACAAATTAGATGCTAAATTGAGAACAATGAAAAAAAATAATACACTACAACTATCAAATTGGCTGTCAAACTGAGGATTGAGAACATTGGTATTGGAATGTATCGAATACAAATAGGTACACCACAACTATCCCACAGCAGTAAAAAGAATGCACATGAAAGGCATAACCGCATAAGTGCATCTGAAAAAAAAATGGCAACATAGAACAAGCTCACTTCAGAAAACTGACAGAAGGCTACATATTAGGTTCTGGTCAATTAAAACATCAAGATTAATGCTATTTTCTTGTGTATAGATATGGGTGAAAATTTGTATTGTTGAGGAGTATGCTTCAGCAGATTTTTATTCTGTATACCATGAACACAAAGGATTATGTGAACAAAGAAGTCAATGGAGGTAAGGAATCAGTGACTAAATGATACATCAAGAAGCTTGCTTAAAGGAAATAAATAGCACTGGTGAAACTTTCAAAATCTGTACATCAGTACATAAAGGGTTGTGTAGAAAATGCAAAATAAAAATGTGGATCTTCCACGAGAAATAGGAGTTGCAGAACAAGTTTCTTCATCTTTCAGGAGAATGAGAATTCAATTCTTGGGCAATCACCTACTCAGTTTATTGTACTTTCAGTCATCTTTTTTTGGGGGGGTGCCTTGTAGGTTTCATTTCATTTTTTTTTTTTTTGGCCTTTGTGGGTTTCATCTCTAGCCTACCCCAAATTGCTTGGGACCATAAGGCTTTGTTGTTGTTGTTGTAATCACCTAGTAAGTGCACAAACTCAAAGTTGTAGGTATCTGGCCAAATATTATTAAATACTAGTATTTCTACACCTGGGCAATATCGAGACACTACACGTTCTCTCTTATTCAATAAAAATAAACATATCTATCAAATGAATTTGCTAGATGCTGCTATGTTTTGCAAAAGTACTGCAGAAATAAGTGATTTTAGCAAAAGAAGAAAATAGGAACGAGATCTCTTTCTCTATAAGTTCCAACCAGCTCTATTTATGCAGGAATAGATCTCACAGAATTTTGACACTAAGCTGCAGCCACTATGGATAGAGGTACCAGTCTGAGAAGGATGAGGAAGTAATAGTACAAGGATTGGAAACATCCCAAGGAAAAGCCAAATGTAGCCAGTAGACCCATTTTGCAACTCTGGAAAGAATTGTGACAAATAGGATTGGACTAGGCCATGAGAAACTAATCCAACCCTACCTTCTCTTTAAATTCCAACCTTTTTTAAAATGGGCTTACTGAGTGCTCAAAGCTCTGACACATTGTGGGGTCTAAGGAAGGAAATTTCTAGGAAGCGAAACCCAGGAATCTCCAAGATTCGAATGGAGAGGCTACCACGGTGCCTGGCCAGCTTTTAATAAAGAGATATCATTTGCCACTTGCCAGTTATTGCTGAGTATAGTATACCAAAAACAAACTTAGTTCTAAATTTTGCGAGGTAATACCTATCTAAATTACACCAGCAACAATAATAGAGCTTCAAGAAACATGTCTTCCATTAGCTATATGAACAGGTATCAATAGGAGTAAGTCTAACTTGTCCCTCCTAACAATTGCTACTTAACTATTTAACCAAACCCCCCCCCCCCCCCTCCCACCCCAAACACACACACAAAAACTATGAAAACAGATGTTCCACCCCACAACTATCACTAAACTGGTCGTTGTTGATGTGTCATATTACCATTTATTATTTAGACATTTTGAGTACTTTAGGAGGTAAATAATGAAACTAATAGTGAATCATATAAACTGGCCTGTGAAGGTACCCGCATGTGACCCAGTAAATACAAAAACGTACTATCCACTATCCTTCAGAAGGAAGACACATAATACATTGGCAAATAGCCAAATACAGACAATGCTGGATACATTTGATAACCAGCATGCCCCCAAAGTACGAAGCAAAACAAGCCAATAAGAACATATCAGAGTTCATATTGTTACAGCGGCATTTTCTGTCAAGATATTGTGCAGAATGATTGACTAAATGGTAATTAATGAAGCAAAACTTTGCAATCTGAGAATTGTCAGAGAAGAAGGAATGATATGATAATGTACCTTACTGATAGTCTTGTTAGCATGGAGTGTATCAACTGCATCTTTTACTTCTGAAATAACACAAAAACTTTCAATGAGTACACAAACAATACTAAACAGCACAGACAACATTTCTTCTGCAGAATTGTAGGAGTGGATGAATACAAGTAGGCAACAACAATTCGAATGTCAACAGCAAGGAATCCCTATCATAAATTACATTCTGTACAGTTTGTACAGAATGATATGTTGCTAAGCTCTTCTTCCCAACCGTACACAAGTCATTGAATTTGCATACAAATTATAGCTAATAGGCACCAACTGCAATGGCTAATAAATCATGAATGCTTAATCACTAGAAATGCAGGATGCAGCACCCTATTTTACTGGCTAGTCTCTGACATATAACTACTTTGTGCAATATTCTTTTATGAATTGGCATAGCTGTTACCTTCCCTAGCAAAAATTGTAACGGTAACACAAAAATCATATCCCTAATGTCAATGCCATTATCGTCTGGTTAATTCCAAAAAATCAAACTGTAGCATTCAGCATTCTTTTGATGAACATATGTGTGTCTTGTACATACATTAATTTTTGAAAGAAGACATATGCATGTCTTGTACATACACTTAATTTATAGGTACTGAACAACAAGAAAATACCTTGGTTCTTATTGGATCAGGATTCAGGATCATACAGAAAGACCGTGAACCCAACAGCGAGAGTGACACATACTTACTTGTGTAGAAGCTGAGCTTCTTTTCCAACCTCTGTTTGGATTTCAATTCATGCTTGTTAGACGACCTAGTCCTGCAAGCATGTCAGTAGCAATAGACTTTAAGAAGCAATACCAATCTTTCACGCCCAGTATAAGCCCAAATGAACGTGAGCACAGGAGCCAGTTGAGCAAGCCAAGGGCATCAATAACCACTGACTATTACGAATTTCCTCAAACAAACAAAAAAGATAAGCACTCTCCTTAATTTTCTAACCCACTTGACTGTCCTCTAACACATTACACATACAAATCCGCAATCGAAGTGCATTAAGACACCGCAACTACTCCCTCCGTATTTTTTTTTACTCGTCGTTTTAGGTGTGGACACGGAAATTAAGGAGAGTTGAAAAAGGTAGAATGCGTTTAAAATGAAGATGAGAGAGATAGAGATAGGTATGTATTGAAAATGAAGAAAGTTGTATTGAGAAGCGAATCACCAGTAATATGGGACGGAGACGGAGGGAGTATCAAACAAAACCGAGATTAAAAGGATGCACGGGGGCAGAGACGAACATGTCGGTGCGAGGCGGTGACGAACGGCGGAGCAGATGGGGAAGATAACGCCGCTGCTTCAGGCAGACGGCGGCGGCGGCTCCTCGCTCTTGTTCCCTTTCTCACCCGCGCCCGCTACGGGTAGAAAAATACTGCACTCGCCCGTTCCCCGTTTCCGCGCGAGTGGATCCGGCGGCCGGAGCGAGTGGAGGAGGCGAGGGCTGAGCAGCGCAAGTGGAGGCGGGGTGGACGGAGGCGGCGCGAGACGAGGCAGGGAGGGCGGGCCGAGGCGCGGCTCACGGGGGAGGCGGGTCGAAGCGTCGAACGGGGGACGCGGCTGGAAGATGGAGGCCGTTCCGTGGGAGGCGTCGCTCAAACCCTAGTTGGGCCTCTTTTGGACGGAAAGATTTTTTTTTCCTTATTTTCTGTGTTTTTTTAAAATTAATTTGATTTCTATAAATTTATGTATGAGTTTTTTTTTAAATTTAACGTTTCAAAGAGCCCTAAAATATGTTTGGATTTTTGAAAATGGAGTCTGGATTTAGAATTAAAAAATAAAAAAAAAAGATAGAGATAAAGATACATTGAAAATAAAAAAAATACATAACAGCAGAGTATAATAAGTAAATTAGAAAACTTAAAGAAGCTAGAATGACAAATAATTTAGGACAGAGGAGTATTATTTTCTTATATTCCATTTTCATAAACCCAAATGCCACCTAAGGAGGTAGATATCCATGATGAGGGTCCATATCTCACATGATTATACGGTTTATGGACAAATGGACTTGGATATTAATTTTTATCTGATATTGTATACCTATTAGATAGAAAATTTTCATATCATTGAGGGTTCTATTCTAAGTGTATTTTTTATTTATGAAAATTTTTATTAGAGTGGGAATAAAATCTGGTCAATTTCTATGTTTTTTTTCTGTGAGCCAGAATGAAAACTCACCTCCTACCATATGAAACAAAGTCGGACCGCGAAAGACGAATACAAGTATAAATCAAGTTTAATTCTCATTCTAGTGAATTTTTTTTATGAAAAAAGATTAAGTTATTAACCTAGAATGACTTATTTCATATCGAAAATCAATTCTCTTGAAATGATTTTTACCCTAGCAACCGAATAAACTCTGAATGATACACTGCTAGAATCGATCAGTTTTCGTAAGAATTGAAACCCTAGAGAAAGAGCTAAAAACTTCAAAAAAATTATTTCTCTACGAAATACCCTTGACAGGAAACTAATAGTGCCCTACGGTTCTGTGGAAATCCTAGGGAAAGATTTCTTTCACTAGGAAACTTTGTTCCTGCAAAAATCTGGTGGGTCCACTTAAAAAAATAAACAGGCATGGGCTCGCAGACCAACGCCGTCCGCTTCTCCATGTTCTGGATCGAGTTCCTCGGCAGTCGACTGCCGGAGCAGTCGCCACCGACGAGTGGGCCAGGTGTGGGACAGCCGGTGCTCGCGGCCCACGCACCAGCGTGTGACTGCCGCGCGCAGTCGACTGCCGACGATCCTGGTGCCTTCTCCATCGGGCTTCATCCTCCGTCACCGGTGCCCTGCCGAGCCGACGCCGCCGCCGCGCGCTGCCCTGCCGAGCCGACGTCGACGCCACGCACTGCCCTGCCGAGCCGACATCGACGCGCCGGCCGCCGCCCCGCTGATGACGTCCGACGAGCAGCGGCCTGACGCCGGCTGCCGCCCCCGGTGATGCCGCCGCCCTGGCGGTGCTAGACGCCGGTGCCGCAACCTCGACGCCGCGCAGAACCGCAGCCGCCCCCCGCTGCCGCTGCCTGCCGTGCGCCCCAAGCCGGCTGCCCGGCGACGGCCTTCATCTCCACGTCGTGCCCGTCACCGGTCGAGGCCGCGCCGTGCCCATCGCCTGTCCTCACTGCACCGCGCCGAGCCACCTGCTCGTCGGAGTCGTCGCCCTGTCTTAGCTCCGCCGCGTGTGCCGGGGCGCCGCCCTGCCACAGCTCCATCGCGCGTGCAGGGGCGCCGCTCCGCTCAGCAACGCGAGCCGCGCCTGCAGGGGCACCGCCCTGGCCGGCCTGCGCCCTCAGCCCACGACGCACGCCGCCTTCCCTGACCAGCCTGCGCCCCCAAGACGGCGATGCACGCCGCCCGCCGTGTCGAGCCCAGAGAGAGAGAAGAAAAATGTCTGGCAGAGGGGCAAATGCGTGAATTAAAAAGGTGGGGGAGAGAGGAGATTTAAAATTTTTTGAAATGCCCGCCGTACAAGTTTCCCAAGGAAAGTTGGATGTCGTAGGGAAAATGGGCCCTAGGAACTCAGAAAATTTCTAGGAAAACGAGATGTTCCCTAAGGTTTTCATATTCGCTGCAGAGACACTATATTTCCCTAAAAATTTTAAAAAAACACTAAGAAAAGAGAAACTTTCCTAGGAGAACTGGTCGTTTGTAATAGTGATATGGCACTTAATATGCATTTGTCTGTTTCATTTGGGCCGGATGGATCCGTCCATTGTCTTTGTATGGTTCACTGCTGATCCCTGCATGGAGGGCATGAATCTGTGCATGCATGCATGCAGCGAAGACGTCGATGTGACGTCGCTAGCATCGGAATGGGCAGCATCATCGATCTCATCTGTATCAGGCATCTTTATGCATGAACCAGGCGGTAGCAGCTCTCTCTCTCTCTCTCTCTCTCTTTGAGTAGCAGGGGAAAACATTAGAATTCGTGAGCGATTGACCTCCATAATGATGTCGCGGAAATTTTGGGCCATCGTGAACTAATTTTAAGTCAAAAGTTTTCCATCGTTGTGGCGCCTTTTACAGATCAAACGCCGTTTTTGTGTACAGAACTAGAGCTGTTCCTGTCTCGATAGCCAAACATCGGTAAATTTTGAATGCGTTCACCTTATCATTGAACACTTCTGTATCAAAAGTACGTGTTTATTTCTAAGATTTGTAACGTAATCGGATACGAAAGGGTAAGGCATTCCGTTACTTTTGTTTGTTTAGCAGGAGAAGTGAATCGCTTACCAGGGAATTCGAAACCAGTCCATACATTCCCCAATCCCTCCCTCCCCGACCGGTATCAGATCCGATACAGCCCTCCTCTTCCTCGCGTGTTCGTCGCCTCGAACAACGCAATCCTGCAGTCACCGATTCGCCGGACGCTGGAGCACAGCCCAGTGGTGCGGCTGTCTGTGGCGTGCGAGGGGGAGCGACCGGTGGCGTTCGCGCGTGTGGCCGGGGAGGATGTGTTCAACGTGGTGGTGGATCCGTCAACCTCGGCCTCGACCGCGCAGGCATGGAGCGCCTCGCCCATGACCTCAGCCGCGACGGTCTCTCCGACATCGGACTCTACACCGAACCCTGCGTCATCAGCTTCTACCGGCCTCGGCTCCGATTCAGTGTTTGATTTCTTCGACCTTTGAGCGCCGCCGTTTTCCCTGGTAATTCTCATCATGCCCTCCCTTTCGATCAGAGAAAAATGGATACACAAATGATGCAGAAGCCAATTGGTAGGTGAAGTACAAGCTAGCAGGATACTCCAGTAGTTTTAAGATCGGTAAGCAAATAAGCTGCAAGGTACTCCGTATTTTGTTAAGGAAGCAAAAAAGGTTTCCTGCCTCGTCCGATGTGCTAACAAAACTTCTCCACATGGAAAAGAGAGTGAAACATATTGCCTAGCATAAACCATTCTTATTCTGTCTTGAACAACCAGCCAAACTAGGAAGCGGCAATATTCTGTCTAGTAAAGTTCGTTCCTTTTTATCCAGGTTCAAGTATGTTCCTGTTTCATTCAGGTTGAGTCATACTTTTTTCTAGAGATATGAATGCAACGAATTAGGCTGCTTGATTTTCAGATCAAAAACACTACACTACTAAAGTTCTAACAGGCTACTTTGTATATGTGAATAAGTTTCTTCTCTTGCATTTGCTTGTTTTCTATTTTACATACTTACATGCTGCCTACTCCATTCCTAAATGATGCTCTTTCGTAGATCTGTGAAGTGTTAGCAGAGACTATTTTGATGGCTCCCATGATTCTATTATCAAGCCAGGATCAATGATTCATGATTCTTCTCAGTCCTCCATCTACAACAGTACAAATATTTAAGAGCAGAACTTAAGAGATCTCTCCAACCGGCTGTTCATCTCACATCTGAGGATGCAAGTGTAATAGATTATCTTCACCACCATCTTGGAATTGACATGGAGCAGGGGTGCAGGACCATGCTAGCCACATGATACAAGAAACGCTTCTGCTAATGTATTGCCTTTCTAATAATGTACTTCCTTTTCTGATAATATATCCTCAATGTTCAAAGAATTTGCAAATTTGATTTGTAAAGGTGCAAGTTTTTTGTTTGGATTTTCATCTAGATTACACGATCATAGTTATTTTTGAGCCTCTCATACTATATCAGCGTAGTTGTAGCATCTGTTCGTATGCGTACACACACTCACACCCCAACACCCCTACGCACATGACTAGATCTACAACTACGATAGTATTGAAGACCACGTCTTTTTAGAGATCACTGAAATCTAAGAATTTCAGTGTGCGACGGGAGCGTCGCCTTTCCTTTGTGATGCCACACGACGAGAGGCATACCTGCAATTATTTATGGGACTATAGTCCCTGGTGCGAGACGCATGTCGATCCCAAGGATCGAACCTGCGCCGGTAGCCAGCCAGCTGCTGGACTTACCACCGAGCCGTTGTCTCGTTCGCCAATCACAGTTATTTTGTAAGCATGCAAGTTCAGAGAACTTGTGAATTTATCTGGATTTTTCACTTGAGAAATGTTATATGATCTTTTTGGTGCTAGCTGATTTCATTACGTTACATTCTCTTTTAACCAAACATTGTATTGGAATCAGAAATCATTACAGAACCAAACCAAGCAAAGACCATAATACATTGATTCTAATTACACCCGTGTTTGATTACAATTACAATACCATTACCAAAGTTGAACCAAACGCTACCCAAGTTCTTAGAAGTAGACCCTGTTACATTATTTCTGTGACAGACCGCTTCACAGAAGAGACGATCTATCGACCACATAATTTTATTAGGTGTCATTCGGCGAAACAAGAACTAACAGTACAACTCAAGCATGATAAAATATACTACAAACTGTTGCTTAAGTTTATGATATCAAGATTTTTGAAAGCGTGAAAGCGATAACCTGAATTAGGGTTTCCTAAAGACTATGTATAGGATGACATCGAGTCCATATGATGCATCCTCTAGCAGCACACAAACAGCAACGCGACGAGCAGAGCTTCCAACGGACACAGCTATCCTGGAAGTTGCTTCTACCGGTTGGTCCAGAGGAAGAAGAAAGAAACCACCTGCACACAAAACTACAGAGAGCCAAGCTCTGAACATTCAAATGCTCAGTAAGTCTTACCCGTCAACGTGGCTAACTATAACCGACTCTAAGGATATGGTAAGGCTGAATCACATGGGATGGCCATTGGCAAAACCAGCGCTAATATAATGAGTCCTTATAATTAAGTTTTAGTGGTAATTTCAGTTTAGGAAATGAAAATTTAATTTGTGCTACAAAAATATATCAAACATAATTGCCAAACAATTGCTATAAACTAAGCAAACAGTTCATATTATTATTATTATTATTATTATTATTATTATTATTATTTATGTTTTTATTACGATGTCACTAAGTGAATAAGTGGTACTCGTCACTGTGAGGGGCAGCGATTATAATCGATTTACGCTAGCTGAAAAAACCCGAAATACACGACACGTACACGTTTATTAGAAGCCGCACGTGGCCACCTTTCATAACAATACCGTAGGGTTGGTCCAAGGCCTACCGCTCCAAAAACATAGTCCTCCATGCGATCACCATGCAGGGTGCATCCACAGTTAGATCCAAGGCTTTTCTCTTCTCCCCGCCGAAAGAGAGGTAGGGACATCCAACCACTACGGTATTGAGCTACATCGGTTTTTTAGGTCCCATTTCTCCAGCATGTATTCAGTACGTTCAAACTTGTTCAACAGGATAACATTTGAATCGGTCTTTAACGACACAGATGAGGTACCACCGTAAAGGCTCAACCTTCTCAAACCTTCCTATACGCTAGTCTCGTTCGGTCTCAGGTTATTAATGTGTGGAATAAAATAAAATCTTTAGCTCGCGAGTGACTTTTTATTCACTCGACTTCTATAGCTCGCGAGTGACTTTCCATTCACCCGACTTCTATAGCTCGCGAGTGACTATTCATTCACTCAACTTTTATAGCTCGTGAGTGACTATCCATTCACTCGACTTCTATAGCACACGAGTGACTTTCTATTCACTCGACTTCTACTATGAACTAAAACTTAGCTTAGCTCTATATTGAGTTACCCGTACCAACCACACTCAACATGGGTAATAAAGTAACTAGCATGCATTTCTAGGTTTTCAAACAACTCCTAAAACCTAATGCGCAGTACATTAACCATATCATACATTGTGATAAAATAAAAACTTAAAAGAGGTTAAGGCACCGAGGCTTACCTAGACTTTGCTCACAGTTAGCTTCCTTTGCCAAAGGAACACCTTAAGCTCTCCTAGGATGGGTCGGGTCCTATATGATATGATATGCAAAGAATTAGGTTATGATAGTTTTTAATCTTCAAATGACATCATATGCGATAATAGCTTCTTATTTTAAAAAGATCACAATTTTAGTTATAAAACTTCTTTAAAATAGTTTTCAAAAATATAAAATATAATTTGAGTTTTTTATAAAATCAGAAAGGTCATAAACTAATTTTTGAGAAATTTTCAACATTTATTGAAATCAAATAGATTTATAATGATTTAAAAATTGTTTACATACAATAAAATGCTTTTAAATTTTTTTTGATGAAAATAAATATAAAATTTTACTAAAACAGAAATTTTGATTAAAGAAACATAAAAGTAAATTTTTAAAAATTTTATCATGCCAAAGAATAATGATAATGCATTAATAAATTATTATATTATATGAATTAATTGAATTAATTTCATGCATAAATGGAAAAATAGTTAGCTTCAACATATTTTTCTAGTTGAGAGAATCCTAACAAAATTTATTTCATAATTTTTCGGGTTATAACGAAGTTTCTATGAATTTTAGAAGTTTAAAACCGTTTTTAGAAAATTAAATAATGGTTTCGCAATAAAATAATTTAATCCAGCCGGCTGGGTCTAAGCCACACGTGGGCTACAACAGAGTTTGGCTGCAGGGAAATCCCAGCCCATACGGTGGCCACAGAAAAAAAAAATCTGGGCACCTCGGCCTCCAAGCTGAAGCAGAGCGGCGGCCATGGCAGGCCGGTTCGCCGGAGCGGTGGCGTGCCTCGCCGGCGAGGGGGTACCGGCTGTAAAACTCCGAAGGAGAAGCACCAAAATGACCGTGGCGAGGTGGGGAGTTCACTGAGGAGGTCGAAGGGGCGGGGTTCTCACCGGAGATAGGCCGACGGTGAGCTGCGGACTGGGGCGGGGTTCGGCGACGCGGGGAGTTCGGTTCCGAGGACGAGATACAAGGAGACCTGCACCAAAAGCTTCACCGAGACATGGAGAGAGCCAGCGAATGGTCGTCGACGAAGGGGAAGGCCGGAGATGAGCTGTCCACGGTGAGGTCCGGCAGCCTGACAGGCGGCGTCGACTAAGGCTTCCAAATCCTGCACCTAAAGCACGGATTTTTGGTCGATTAACACATGAAGAGGATGCGCCCGAGAGAGGGGAAGCTGAACCCAGGAGAGATTGGAAAAATGCTCACCGGATTCTACCCGATTTCGCTGAAGAGCGGCCAGCAACGTCCAAGCTCCAAGATTTGGGAAAAGTTGAAATTAGTGCGGCTCAGGGTGAGGGAAGTCGAGGCAAGGGCATGTCTGTCACACCCGCTACCAATGGGCCTCTGGGTGCTGAAGGCGCGGACACGGAAGTTTGAAGGTAACAGCTGGCGGGAACGGTGCGTGGTGTGTCTCGCGTGAGTGGGTCTGGCATGTGGGTCCAGTCTGCCAGCTGGTGCTCAAGTGGTTTATAAAAGGAACTATACTTGGAGATGTAAGTCGAACAGAATAGAAAGAGAATAGAGAATACCAAAACGAAACAATCTTATCTGGTAAACGAAACAATCTTATCTGGTTGCTTCGTGCCTCATCCGTGCTCGACGGCGATACCAGCGATCGTGGCTCACGTTGGGCGGTGGCGCGCTACGGCCACGGGCCATTACAGTGTCAGGGGGAGATGGCCGGGGATGGCTCCAGTTAGGCGCTCCACGGGGTGGCGGACGGCTCGTGCTAGGAAGAAAATGAGAGGCGAGGTGTCGGGTCCGTGGACACGAGGACGAAGTCGTGTCTGCACGACACCGAGGGTCGGACACGTCCGTGACTTCGTGGCAGGCATGCACGAGGAGAGGCCGGGGTGCTCGGCACATGGGGGCTTTCGCTGGCGCTGCGTGGTTGGAGGAAGGAGGGAGAAAGGGCAATAGTCCGGCTGACATGTGAGTCCCGCCTGCCATGATCCCCTCAAAGCTTAACAAGTAGGGGTTTTGGAACTATAAAAAGAATTAGCAAAGGAGCTTGGATTTGGTTGAAACTTTGCAACGCTGTCCTCCAGCATGCTTTCTAACCCTTATACAACATGGACAGTCGGACTCCAAAGGAAATGGAAGATATTGAATTTATAAGACAGTTAACCGATAAAGAGACTTCGAAAAGCTGCTGAAAGCAGATCAGTTAACCGAATTCTAAGGTTCGAAAGAAATACTTTCGGCACTCTGGAAATCTTGAAACTTTGCAAGACGGGAGATTATCTCAAAAGGAACAAATTTGTCTTTGGAGTCAAGACGGAATTTGAATGGGATTTAATCTGACAGCTGTCACAATAGGGGTGACTGTTAACAATCTGAGAAAATAGTCAGCCAAGCTTAATGCTTAAGCAATTTGAGAACAAAAAAAAATAGCAAACAGGCCCGTAATTGCTCGCAACTTTATAGGACGTTTCTTCAACACGTGATCACCATAATAAATAACATGCACATGTTTTTGCCAAGAAAAAAGAAAGGTATGGAATTTCAAATATGGGTAAGTGGTAAGGAAATTCTGATTTCCTGGAACCCGTACTATTTTGATCTGAAATCAATACTTCCTGATCTCTATAAATTTTGAAACTTTGAAGGGGGTAGAACATTTCAAAAGGAGTAACTTTTATTTTTGGCCCAAGTTCAAATTCGAAAAGAATTTTATTTATAAAATTCGGAAATCAACAACCTTTTAAATAAAAGGAAAATTCTGTTGGGCCCTTTTGACCTTTAAATAAAAATTTAAAGAAAATTTCTAAATTCAAGGCTTTGTAAAACCTTTCAAATGGATTATTTATTCAAAATTTTCTTTGAAAATTTGTTTGAACTTGAATATTTGAAATTTGAACTTGCTTGGAAGGTTAAAAATTAATTGAACTCAGATTCCATAATTTCGGACTTAAACAACTTGGCTTCTTTATTCAGAAACACGAAGTTTTACAATTTTATCAACGTACTTCCTCTGATTTTAAAATATTGTCACCGTTGACTTCTAACGTCAACTTTCATCGTTCGTCTAATTCAAAAAATTTGCTCAAATGCGTAAAATTATTAGTTCTGCTTGAAATTTCACTATTGATAAAGCAAATTATAACAAAATATATTTTATTTTAAATTGTGAGTATATATAACTTCTACAGAGCCTAGCTGTAGCGAATATGGAATGAGAGAGTGGTAATTGGACTAATCCAAGGGGGAAATGGAACTTGATGCGTGCAACTGGACGAGCATCCATGCTCGCTCAAGATTGTGGACCACAGTCTACACACAGCAACAGTGCCAATAACTAATCAATTATTTAGTAAATTATCAATCACAACCAAACAAAAAATTATAAAAATAATTTAAATGTCACATCGTTAATCTTGCTCGATGCATCCAGTACAGATTCGTTCAACTGCAAGCTGTACGAGAGCTAATCAGCAATCTGACACCTTATTGATTACAGTTTGTGCCGATAAAATTTAGTCTGCGCAGCTAAGTAGAAAATCTTGAGTTGGAGTTATCAGTTAGGGCCTAGAGATTATGATTATTTAAAAAATTGTTTATACTTTAGATTTTTCATAAAAATTACTTATCTAATTTATCTATATAATTTGATTTTTACGTCAAGAGTGTTTGACAAAACAACTTATATAATATATAGATTATAGGTGGTGAAAAGGGAGAAGTGGTAAAAAGCTAATATTTGTAGCTTATGTGTGCTATTACAAAATGTAAAAGTGATTGTAAGTGATTGCGAATATAATATGAGTTTTAAGTGTTTGGTAGAGATTATAGCATAAATTGTGATAATCATTTGCAAAAGCAGCTCTATAATCTTTATCAAACGGGGCCTTAATTAACAAGCAGTTATGCTGTTCGCATATTCTGATGATAATATCCAATTAGAGCCTCCATATGTTTATGATGCAAACCTGATCCCCTTAACCATCAGATTTCAACAAAAAAAAACAAATACTTTCTAGTTCATTAGAATTTGGAGGCTTGACAGCAACTGAGCTTGCTGCTGTGTTGGTTTGCTTGCTTGAAGTGATAATAACATGCAGTGCGAATTGTGCAAATGTACTAAACTAATTTTTAAAACTTCGAAATTTTTGCACCCTCATTCCGTTTGAATCTGTTGCAATTGCAATCGGTGTTTTGGAAATGTTGCAAGGCTATCGACGTCGCAAGATTTCTAGTTCATGAATCAGTAACTTTCATCACGTAGTACTCAGCCTTTGCAAATTCGTTCATGATGTTTCTGCGACTTTTTTCATCACGCACTCAAGCTTTGCAAATTTAAAAACATGTTTCGGGAAGTCTTTGCATACTTCAGAAGATTAAATTTCCAATATTTTTCAATTTTTTCCGTGAGCTAGTAACAATTTCAGCCTTTAATGGGGCGTATTTTGGCAGCCCAATTTCTACTCCAGTTTAGGTCTTTTTACGGGTACCACACCATACCAAACGCAAGATAATCAAACCGGACCACGACACAATTCCCATGTCCACGGCCTCGTTATCAGGGGTCCTGCAGTTGGGCAACCGGCCTCGTGACGGTCCACTGTATGGTGGGGCCGCCCATGATGATCATGTTTCATCCTCGCACAGTGATCGATCTTGCTGATGCAACGGGTATTTGGTTTATATTTTTAGTCTATACTCTCCTCGTTCTAAAATATAAGCATTTTTAAGTTTAATCAAAAGTCAAATTTTTATCACTTTGACCACTAATAATGTATAACTAATAATGTTTGTCATATAAAAATTACATTTTTTTATTCATCGTAAAATAAACTTTCATAAAAAATATATTTTTGCATTAGAAATTATGTAATTTGCTAGATATTATTAGTAAAAGTTAAAATAGTTTGATCTTATCCAAACTTTAAAATGCTTATATTTTGAAACAGAGATAGTACGTACTTTTCTTGTACAGCCACATGGGCACAATTATCTGTGAATTGGGAAGCGGGCATCCATCAAAGAGAAATATTTGAATTATGGGGTTTGTTAGGGTGTTCGGGAGGTACAGTTCCTCCCCTCAATTAATATCAGTTTTTAGTATTTAAAAATTTATACCTATCCCACTATTTTTTAACAGTTCACATGTTAAAGTATATTTTAGTAGGTAAATTTTATTTTTAATTGATTATCTAATAAAATGAATGGTCATTATTAACTTCAACCACAATAAAAAAACATTGAGTCATAGCTATTATAATAACGTGCCAATTATGCTATGTAGCGTAGTCCTAAATTTATTTTGTCGCCATAGAACCAACAATTGATGCCACATGGCCTGTCCTAACAACGTACAGAAGTAACATGCGTGCCAATCATGTGCATGCCGTCCATCATTTGGCTTTTGTCATGTACTGTGATATGTGATCTTGTGCTGAATTCTTAGAGGATTCAGGTCAATCATGCTATGTTACTTTTTATGGGGTTGCTAGCGTTTTACTAGTACTAGCCAATTATACATGTCTTTAGCTGGAAATAAGGATATTTTGCAAGATCCGTTGTATTATAAACTAGGCATTGCTATACCACAAGCATGCCAATCTCGATAGCTAAAAGAATGGAGTACTTGTTTGTTGTAACAGACTTACTAAGTGAGCCTAGTCAAAGGAACATAAACAATTAAGGTCATGTTTGTTTCAGCTTTAAAAATTAAAAAAACAGAAGTTGAAACAAATGGGTTTTGAAAAACTTAAGTACTGAAAACCCAACTTTTAGAAAAAATCAGTTAAAAGTTGAAAAGCTCACTCATGTCTACTTTTTCTAGCTTTTGATGTCTTGGTAAGCTAAAAATATATATTACAAAAATCAACACCAAAATTTTATCAGTCAGTTTTTCAATTAGCCACCAGCTGCATTTTCTAAAAGCTCAATCAACCTAAACAAACAGGAGCTAGTCAGCTTGCATTTCTTTTGAAAACTGTGGTATCTCCAATACTATTACAGTTTTTTTAATTTTTTTTAAAAACCCAAATGGTACACAAGGAACCTAAACTGCAAACTCGATTAAACAAGAACCTCACGGATTTTGTATAAACAAAAATTTTGAAAACCATCGTCAAAATTAGACTTCAATATGAGAGCAGCCTTGCAATTTCCAAAACTATGGTACCCTTCCAAAACTTTGTTTTTTTTTAAAAAAAAACTTAATTGCCATTCAAATAGGGCCCAAAGCATCTCCAGGACACAATCCAATAATTGACTGATCGTGCCGTTAGGCTGCATGCATGGCTGGTCAAGACCTTCAAAATATTCGAGGCGCCAAAACAATCGGTTGAAATGATTGAACGGAATTCTTTTTGGACTCTCACAGCTCTGTCCTGTGATCTCGAATGGTGACTGTGTACTCCCATCTCCATATACCACTATCTGTTTCTCGTGGTTGTTCGTATGAGTAGGATGTGCGTGCATATAATAGAGGGTGTCAGGGTGCGCAGATTAGAGCAGGAGTATGAATGTAAAACAAAAAGAAAGCTAGAACATAAGGGCGTAGCTTGTTTACAATATATTCACAACAATAGTGAGCAGAAATTATGACAAATATCAACCTTATTTTTCGGCTTTAGGCTTCTTTGGAACCGACAATTTTATAGGAATGACGTAAAAATTTCAAAGGAATTAATTCAATGACACAGGAAGAATGCAGTACACATGAAAAAAAAATCCTCCATTCTGAAAAATGCCTTATTAATTTATCAGCACATCAGGAGAAGCTAAAAACAGCTAGTAGTACTTATGTCAAACAATGCGTTTACCCAACCATGTGGACTTTGGTCAATGCGTCGAGCAGACTACGGATGGATCCTCTGACATCCTCAGCCGTCAGCTCTGCCTCCACGCCATTTCAAAACGTCCAGCCTTGCGACAACACCCAAGAGAATTTTCCTCACTAGCAAGCTAGCTAGCCTAGCGTCCGGTCCAGCCGTCTCCTGCCGGCGGTCACTTCCAAATTGCATTCGAAATAAAGCTGTCCGGCCATGTACCAGCAGATCTCTCTCCCTCTCTCTCATCTCTCACTCTCTCTCTTGCGGCGCCATCCGCCGTATGGCCGCCACCTAAAAACCGGAGCACCACATGGGCACGGAAAGGGAGCCGGCCCTTATAAATAGGCCAGAGACCACACCACATGGCCGTGTCACTCACCCTTGCCAACAAGTCTAGCGATCGATCACCGATATTTCAGAATCTCTCGGCGCTCGCTCGCCTCCTCCTCCTCCTCCTCCTTCAAACCAACGAAGAAAGAACATGGTTCACCGGCCAGCTCCAGCAGCAGCTCAGGATCACGCCGGACGGCGCTCCGGCCAGCCGCAGGACCGAGCGGCGGCGGCCGCGGCGAGGAGCGGCGGGAGGCGACAGCACCATCTGGCGCAGGAGCTGGTGCTGCGCCGGCTGCTGCCGTGCAACAAGGCCAAGGCGTGCCGGTTCAAGCGCAGCTGCTTCAGCGAGGAGGACGACGCCGCCTCCTCCGCCATGCTTCTCCTCGCCTGCGTCGTCTGCGCGCCGTCCCTCTGATCGAGTTGTTTTCTCGCCGAGATCGTTCCGTTCGTACGGAGTACTCTGCAGTTAGCTGTGAAGATTGTTAGGCTTGTAGTACTCAATTGTAACGTGGTGTGGCATGTAATGCGTCAGCGTGTGTCCGACGTGTTCAGTATAACACTCGTAGTATATAGTAGTGCTACGTAGCTATCCGTTCGTGTACCTCCATGGGTGTTTCATCTGGTAATTATTTGCTTGATTACTGAAGGAAGAAAATATTTGAGCAGATGGAAAAATTGGTCTACATATATAGCTAGAGTGTAACTGTTCAATGCCCCTGCAGTAACGTCCAAATTGTTTTCAAATCAAAGGTACCATTTTTATAAAATGGTGATTATGCCCCTGCAGTACCATTTTCGAATCGGATCAACGCCGTTATAATTTCACTGAAATTTGAAATATACCCATATATAGGTTTGGAGCTCATGTGGGCCCAGTTGCAGCTCATGTTTTTTCATATGAGACTAAATTGCCCATTATCCGAGACCAAGCCTTGGCTCGAGTGGCCAGCATCTCCGGTTGGGAGCGCTACCACCTAGGTTCGATCCCTGGAATCAGACTTGGGGTTCTCACTGGGCTTTGTTCCCAAATAAAATTGCAGGTTCCTCTCGGCTCATGGTGACACAAAGGGAGGGTAACATTGGGGTCAAGGCACGAGAATTTAAGAGATCTGAAAAATATGGTATGTACTAAAACAAAGAGAGATAGAGACATAATATGGAAGAGTCAGTTATAATGAGAATAACATCCTGCTCACTCCATCTCAGAAAAGATGATGCTTTAGGAGTTGGGCACAAGGATTAAAGAGAGATGGAAAAGTAGAGATCTAGCATATGTAAAACAAATAGGGACGGTAGAGAAGAGAGATACATATAGAGTTGTATTAAAAAGTGAGAATGACAAGTTTTATAGGAAACATTTTGAATCCTATAGTGACTCATTTTTTGGGACGGAATGAGTCCTGTCTAAAATGTATGGACCCACTCAACATTACATGGACATCATGTACCCACTGACTTATTCACATTTTCCTCCCAGTTCATGTAAAAGGGTTAATTAAGATTAGTAGTATTGGATACTCCTAAGTTAGTCTTATATCTTGACCTTCGTCCCATAGTCCCACCATATTGGATTAAATTCCCATGTTCTGAAGCATGCGTAGCCCTTACGGGCCACTATGAACTGAATTCCAATGGGCCGAGATGCTACAGACACCCTTAGCTCCCTCGGCCCTTAAAGGACCGGCATGCTCGTTGGACTTTACAAAATTTACCCACAAATTAGCTGATGAGCAACTGAATATGAACGTTCCCCTCTTAGCAAAAACAAAAGTTGTATTCAAATGATTCGCCCATACGAATCTTCAATCTTGTGGTGTACAGGCCACCACCCACCCTAGGCCCAGATGCAAGACATAACTATGCCATCCAGACAAAAAAAAAGGATTAAAGCTTAGACACCCAGGGTTAGCAAAACTTTGAAAACCAGTTGACTTTTGTGATTTCTTCAAATTCTTTTTTTTTGTGATTTCTTCATATTCAATCCAGCTCAATTAGCAAAACAAAGTTTTTGTTTCTTCTAAAAATCAATATGGCTTCACTTTTATTTTTACAATTTATTGCTTGATTTTTAGTACGGTTAAAACCGACTGATTCACAGTATTTACAACTCTGATCGCACCTCCTCTCGATCACAATGCTTCACTGTGTTGCAATTGACTAAGGGAAATTTGTCTAAAGGACATTGCTCGCTTGTGGCTTTGTCTGCAACACACTGCTTGACGCGATTTTGCCCAATGGACAGCGAGAAACTATGAATCTTGTCTACCAGACGCCACCTCCATTTTTCCTCGATTTTGAATTATTTTGGACAGGAAAAACTTGGCAGAAAGACCTGAGTGCCCCTGGCCGTTGGCTTAAGCGCCGCATCGCGCCACCGGTCTAACTGAACCGGACTCTCCATTCCCGAGCTGTAACCCTAGACAGAGGCAGCCGCCACCGTCGACGCCGACGCTGTTGACGCACCCTACATAGAGGTTGCCTCCACCGCCTACTCGTCCTCCTCTCCACACTGCTCAAGCATGAATCACCAGTAAACACCCCAGGCAGAAGATGTCGTGTCCAATCTCACGAACCCCTCGGCGCAAGGTAGGGGTGAAGCGACTTTGTAGCACAAACATCCCGAAGAAGTTGAATCTGTCATGGATTCCTGCCGGGTAAGTTTCGATGGCATAGCATCTCACATGTTGTAGCATCTCTTCTGAGTTGGTGCGCATTTTGAATGAATTCGTTGTATTCCCTTTGATTTCCGTTTGGTTAGGATGGACCCAAATTCTACTTGAAGATTAGCTATTAGAGTCCTATCTTACCAGAGAAGTACAAGGGGGTACCAGGAAACCAAAGATTTCCAATGGGTGAGAGACAGGGACACGATTTCTTGGATGGATTTAAAGGAAGATTTAGACTCTGAGATAAGGCAAGTACTAGAGCAAAGAGTATGTAACGACCGGGTTTTCACTTACCTTTCGATAAGTCCCGATCTCACGTGACGTTGCCAATCCCAGGAGTTTGGCAATCACGATATCACAAGCGATCAATCAAAGAACCATAACAGAAATATTTAACAAGAAACAAATTAGAAAATTAGCAGATCAGAGTAAAATGATTAGAATATAATCCTCCAAAGGGGTCCATCGGCACGCAGGCCGGAAATATCTCAGAGCGGATATATCTCTATCGTGAATCTAACAAAAGCAGCGGCGGAAGCATCAACATGGTGACAGTAGCGAACCTCCTCCACACAGGCTAGCTCGAGCGCAGGAGCGGACGTCACGGGCCGAGGTTTCAAGGGTAAGGGCATGGCTCAAGTGCTAAATGCAAGTCTTAAACATTTTATTTTATTTAAAGTATGCAAGAAATCTTTATTTTCAAACTTGTCAAATTTTATTATCTTGCCCCGCAGAGATCTCCGTTATCTCAGGCGAGGGTTCATTTTAATGCCGATGTAATCTCCACACTCGGCCACAGCTCAAAGGCCGGAGTCAAAAACATTTAGAAAAGGAGAGGAGGAAGAAAAACAAAACTACTCATCGAGGAGCACAACTCAGGGTGGTGTCCTTCCAAAAGGACGTGGCAATGCGCATCGACTAAAACTCTGCAGAGGTTATGCACCTGGACCCACGGGATGCGTCATCGGGAACTACCGTCGTAGCCCCGACGAACACACAAGACCCATCCACAAGCTTTAACTGGCGTCATCCGTCCTCCAGGATAGGGATCCCAAAAGCCTACGCAATCGGGTCCTGGAGCTGTGAAGAGCCTACCACTGATCAGGTGGGGTATCTCGATCTCATGTGGGGAGTCAAAGCTCAAACACCACACTAACACTACACCGCCAACCCACGGGTAAACAACCAGTCTCGGCAAGCTTCAAGATCAAGCCAACTGCCCATACAGGGTAACGTGGTGTGCATGGTTGTCAACTGAGCGTACAAGGCTCGAAGGACTCTGTCCTTAATTGCCGGGGCAGCCCATCTCTCCAACCACAACTCCAACAACCAACAACTCGCCGCCAAGGCCGAAGCCTCCAGTGTACCCGCCACATGTACTCTCATAGGGACTTCCCGAAAGTCCCCCAGCTTCTCATACTGCCTCCTGCCCCCGCTAAATAGTTATGTATAGTTATTTGCAATACTCACATATTTGAAGCACAGTACAAAAGCATTTACACAAATTCCATTTTATAGTGATAGGTGTGAGATAAAATAAATGCGACTAAGCATGGCTAAGCATAAAAGTAAAATAAATGTACTAAAGCAATCCTAGGGTTAATATTTGTGGAACAGTAAATTGGCACGGCTTAGGAATGTTGCTAGCACATTTTAAAATAGTTGGCATGC
>BCLF01000010.1:3298237-3337103 GCA_001602275.1 Zoysia japonica
GAGGCGCGACAGCGACGGGCGACGCGCGACGGCTACGGGCTGGACGAAGGCTAGCGACGCGCGTAGGAAAATGAGGCAGACGGCGACGCGCGGCGCGGCGGTGAGCAAAACGAGGAGAGGCGGCGCGGAGAGGAGACGGTTGGAATTTTCTGGAGAAATGAGAATAGGAATGGGGATTAGGGTTAGAGGGGTATTTATAGGGGGTGAAAAATAGAGGGTTAAAAATTAATCCAGAAATTAATTAATAACCGTGAAATAATTAATTAGGTTGAAGAGATTTAATTAGAGAAGAAAAAAAAATATTTAGAGACCCGAAAATTAATTTAGAAAATTTCGGAAATAATTTTAGTCAAACGTAAAAATTACGCGGACTAAATTATTTCGGCACCGGATTAATTTAGACGGAACGAATTCGGAACGAATGATTTTTGATCGGAACGAAAATTGAGACAGATAATTAAATTGAAACGAAATTTTGGGGAAAAGCCACTTTATTAATTCAAGAATTTTGGGATGTTACAGAGTAGTAGTGAGATATTGGAACAAGAACGAAGGTAGTAATAAAGAAATTGATTCAGATGCTGCTTTGTTAGAGGCATTTAAATCTTACTGAGATTAGAAGGCTGCCCATTATCGTGGCTCTTGAAGAACCGAAACCTAGTGCTATATTGACTGCCTCTTTATGTATCACAGCAACACAACAGAGTAGCATCTTGTATAATCCAGCAAATGATAGCACCTATATTGAGCCTGCTGCAAACACTGATGGTGTAGTTCCTTCTGAGCACACTGATGATGTAGTTCCTTTTGAGCATGCTGCACACACTGATGCTGTGGTTTCTTCTGAACCTGTTGCTAACAACAATGATGTAGTTCCATGTGAGACTGCTGCTAACAGTAATGATGTAGTTCCCCTTCCTTCTATGCCTGATGCTAACATTGAGCCTGAAGCTAATAGTGAGCCCGCAGCTAACACTGAGCCTGTAGCTAACAATGATCCATGGGGTGAAAATGATGAATAGGAATATGTTGGTGTCGATGATGAACATGGCAATTACGCTGATTTGGTATCTGACAATGAATCTGACTCATAATATAATCCTTGCTCTGATGAGGACGACTGGGATGATTTAGCTGTTGATGATAAAACAGGTTGCAGTGTCAATATTCTTGTTACTAATTTAGAAAATCCTAAGATTGATATAGGAGTGGCCTTTGAAGATGGCGACACTTTCGAGAGAGCAATAAGGCAATATGCTATCTTGAATGAAGTGGAGATCAAAGCACCTTACAGTGAATCCACAAAGGTACAGGGGTACTGCAAAGCCAATAAGTGTAAGTGGAGGATTCATGCATCTCAGTTGCAAGATGAAAAGACATAGATGGTATGTTTCTTTTGCTTTTCATATAATAGTACTTTTGTTTTTGTTTTTCTTTTTGCTATTCATATAGTAACAACTTTTGTTTTGTGTTTGCAGATCAAGAAGATGCTTCATCAGCATTACTGTAAAAGCACAGCAAATCTAGAGAACAACTGTATGGCTAATCAATTTTGGGTTAGGGACAGAGTAATTCAGTGGCTGAGAGATGATCCAACCTTAGGGCCGGGCAGCAGCACTACTAAAGAAGTTAGAGGAGAAATATCTGATTAAGCTATCCTACTGGGTTGTTTGGAATGGAAGAGAGTTGGCCCTAGATGATATTCTTGGCAAATGGGAAGACAATTTTGATTATGCTTTTGCATTTAAGGCTGAGTTAGAGAGTAAGTCCCCTGACAGCATAGTAGATATAGATTATGAAATGGTTGGTTCAAAGATGAGGTTCACCAGGATGTTTGTTGCTCACAAAGCTTGCATAGATGGTTTTTTGAATGGATACAGACCTTACTTGGGGATTGATTCGACTGTGCTGACTGGAAGATGGAAGGGTCAGCTTGCATCTGCTGTTTCTATTGATGGACACAACTGGATGTTTCCAGTAGCATATGGAGTGTTTGAGTCACAGACCGAAGATAATTGGGCTTGGTTCATGGAGAGGTTGGTAACTGCAATAGGTTCACCACTAGGTCTAGTGATCTGCACAGATGCTAGCAAAGGAATAAACACTACTGCCACTAAGGTTTTCACCAATGGAGTGGAACATAGAGAATGCATGAGACACCTTGTCAAGAAATTCTAGAAGAGATACAATGGTCATGTATTTGAGAGAAATTTGTGGCCTGCTTCAAGGGCTTATAGAAAACAGGTTTATGACAGGCATTACAATGTCATGAAGACAGCCTCACCCAAGGCCATTGACTGGATTGAGAGTAACCATACATATCTTTGGTCAGATCAAAGTTTTCAATAGCTAGCAAATGTGACTGTGACAAATAACATTGCTGAGTCATTCAACAATTGGATCAAGCATCATAAGTCTTTGACTGTTGTGGACCTCATGGATACAATAAGGCAGAAGATTATGAACAAGTTCTATACTAGAAGGAAGTTGGTAGACAAGTTGGTGGGGAAAATTCTTCACCACATCATGAAGCAGCTGCATGCAGATAGTCGTGGTCTAGGATATGTGGTTAACAGAGGTAGAGATGATATTGCAGAAGTTAGTGGTGTGCACAAAGACCTGACTCCCTAGAGGCATTCTGTAGACTTGAAGGAAAGAGAGTGCAGCTGTAGTAAATGGTAACTTACTGGGTTGCCATGTACACATGCACTTAGTGTGTTAATGTCATATAGAAATCTAGATATTCAAGATTTTGTTGATAACTACTACTCAGCTTCTACTTTTTAAGCAACATATGTTGGATGTGTAGTCTCTATGACAGACAAGACTCAATGGCCAATAGTTGACATGGGTTTCAAGTTGTGACCACCAATACTAAAGAGGGCTGCTGGTAGACCTAGGACAAGAAAGTTTGTACGAGTTGAAGAAGGAGGTTCTAGAAAAAGAAGGAAAAAATGTAAGAGATGCTTCCAGTTTGGGCACATGCAAAAGACTTGCAATAAGCCTATCTATGATTCTGATGCACCCCCACTAGCACCTTCAAAACCTAAACGCAAGAGACTGAAAAAACTTGCAGAAATTATCAGTACTGACATTGTACTTCACCAGGCTGCTGATGGACAAGTCAGGAGGTACTGATGGAGCACCTAAATCTTAACTAATTGTTACATGATGGCTTATTACTGTTATGTGCGGTGTATGTGTTTATGTTGGACCTCTGTTTATGTTGGAACTCTGTTTATGTGGTGACATGTGGAAACTCTGTAATGGCATGATCAATTCTCTATAATGGCATGACCAATTTTTGTTTCAAGAATGACAATGATGGTTTATTTTGATGAAATTTTGTGGTCACATGCTTCTGTACTTATTTTCTGTGTTCTGTACATACTATCTGCGATTGTAAACATTCTGTGGTGACATGTTTTTGAAAGGAAAAATGCAGTGCACAAAATTGAAAACAGAAAGACACTGATTTCATTTTCAATTTAACAAGTTTTACACATGTTTCCTCCTCACTTCAACACATAAGCTACCATTACAATGACAAACCCTACAACTACAACCACATTCATGAACACAAGCATTTTTATCATCTGTCCTGCCCCAAAGTTGTCTCCTTCATAGCCTCTCCTTGCTTCATGACTGCAACTTGACAATTCATCTCACCTACAACTTATGTCAATCCTGCAATGGCATCTCTAACATCACCAACAACTCTAACATCATCCCTAGCAGAAGGACCATAAGCTTCATCCAGGAATCCATTATCCACCGAGTACTCAATGTACTCATTCTCCCATTTGAAGAAGCTGCAAGCTTGAGGCGTCTGAAACACAAATGATAAGGGTACAAAATTCTAGCAAGAACTACATCTTAAAAGCATGGTAAAAATCAGAGGCATACCCTAGCATTCTTCATGCACCTATAGAACTTTTTCTCCTTGTTCCGTTTAGTTTCAGAAATCAGCTCTTTCACAGTTCGATCTAGGTGATATAGGCACTCAATCAAAGGTAGCGACTTTGTTACTTGCCTCGACCTGGGACGCGCTCGAGAAGAAGAAAATGATGGTGACGGCGTGGCCATGTTCGTGGCTCCGGTAAGCAAGAGATGGATCTTTGGTGACAGCCGATGTTGGGGCAGGAGGTGGCGTGGTGGCGATGGGGCAAGCGGTACCAATGGTCGGAGTTGCCGGAGGCAGGAGGTGGACTGGCCGGAGTTGAGGCTGGAGGATACCTGGTGTGGTGTGCGACGGCGCTGTGTGACGACTCGAGCGCCCAAGATCTATCCGAAGAAGGCAGAATGGAGTCCAGTTCAGTTAGACCGGTGGCGCGGCGCATCGCTTAAGCCAATGGCCAGGAGCACTCATGTCTTTCCGCCAAGCTTTTCCCGTCCAAAATAATTCAAATTCGAGGAAAAACGGAGGCGGTGTCCGATAGACAAGATTCATAGTTTCTCGCTGTTCACTGGGCAAAATCACGACAGCGGTGTGTTGCAGACAAAGCCACAAGTAAACAAATTTCACATTGACTAATGTATTGCAACCAAACAAAACATCCGTTGTCTGACATGCCACTACATGTAATTATGACAATTACAAATATTACTTGTAATGACTACAACTAAAAGTAACATTGTGCCTATCAGAAGATATTTCATCGCTGCAATATGCCAAATTCCTAGTGGTGGATGGATCTACATGGATCTTATTACAAAATAAATAAAAAAGACAAAAGACTAACATATTCAATTCTATGCCACCATTAAAATAAAACCACAATGGAACCGAACTTCAGAATAAACTCAAGTTAAAATGAACCAAGTTTTCCTACAATGATAAAGAATAACATCTTGCTAATGCCTTCATTTGCCAGTGGGAATTGAAAAAAGAAAAAAGAAAAGAAAAGTGAATTGTAACCGAATTATAACTTCATGAAAAATTTTAATATTCCATTGTTTTCGTTTACATTCGTTTTGATCTTATTATTTGACCTCTTCATATTTTTTTGCCTCGTGAAGGATTTCTGATTTGTTGAAGATTTGGCACTTTGCTCTTCCAAGGATGAGGTCAGAGAGTTTTGATCCTCATATTCCCTTTGGCCAACACTCAATACTTTCACAATATTGTCTGGACGCTTACACTCCATTGACAATGATGAGCAAGATATAACTGACTCTTCATCATGAAGATCCAGTAGCAATTCCGTTTGACCTGTTTCATGTCCATGCTTCGTGGTTAATTTCCTCTTCTTGAAAGGGTTATTCTCAGGGATATTTTCTGGCCCCATTTCACTATCTTCAACTGGAGGAGAGTTTTTCTGCAGTAAAAATTTGCCAAGGGAAAGAAATCCGTTTTGGCAGTTTTGTCCAGCAGTAGAAATATCGCTTACTGAAAAAGTTGTTTAAGCAAAGGACTATAAAAAGACAAAAAGTGGACTTATTTCATTCTAATAGAACAGTGAGGAAATTCCATGGAATTAAATCAAAAGAAAAAAAAGAAGCAAAACAATATTTAAAGCTAGAGGGATTATTTGAGTCCTATAGGACACCTCACCTGTGATATTTTGTTTGTTGTCGCGAGATGAAATGGTTGTAACACAACTCTTTTGGGTCATTTCCATGAAACCACACTGATTAGTAACTTTGAAGGCCGATGTATCAATAAAGTCACTGGGGCTAATGGCTCTGGAATACAGATCAAATGCTTCCAGCGTAACAGGATTCAATTTCCCTTCTGCAATCCCTTTTGCAACGGATGGTGACAGTGCACTATAGGTAATGAAGGAATTTTCAATCACGAGAAGAGAGTAAATCAGTATTAACATTCCTTGCTGTGACGAGCATGTATATGACCACAATGATGCAAATAGAAAGCTTTATTTCGTAAAAAACACATAAGTTAAGTTTAAAGATAGAAAATAGGCAAATGATTGTCCAATCACATTACTGGTGGCAACTTGTGGCCAAGCTAAGTAACGTTGTTTTGATGAGACTGTACTATGAGGCTAAAGAGATATATTAAATTATAGCTTAAGTTCTTTTACTCTCCTACTTTAATGCATTTTCTTTTTCTGGGGTTTTTTATACCTGTGACTTGCATTTATATAAATATGTAACCAGTAGGGGCGTGGCTCTCAAACTATTCTAAAACAGTATGGTTCTAAACTATAAAGTCAGCAACCAACATTCTGATTTATATATATATCACATACTTAAGATCATAACTAAAATGTCACTTTTAGGATACGGTCCAAGGACATCAAGCTCTCTGTCCAAGTAATTAAGATACTGTCCATCCAAAGGCTTCAAATGTTTAAGCAATCTGCTTTTGACATCATATCTGGAATTTAATTTAATAAGAGTGGCTCATTAGAACATGATGTCCTTTCAAATCATATATGAATATAGTAACATATATAAAATCTTACACTCTAGCATAATTGAACACTGCAAGAGTTCTCCAGAACGAATCGGCATAATCATCCGGTACAGTATACTTCTTGTCAAGCTTCAAGGTTGATATGACCTGGCAATACAAGTATCAGTGAGCACATCTTTCAACTATACAATAAAAAATTCATTATTAGAGTGCAGATTGTTCATTCATTACAGAACAAAAAAAATTGTTTGATTTAACTATTGAAAAAGAAAAGAAGGGGATCTGGCACAGCGGTAGACATTGCCTTGTAACCATAATGTCACAGATTTGAGAACAGCCTCTTGAAGAAATGCAAGAAAAAGCTGCATAAAAAAGATTTAAAGTGGTTGGAACCTTCTCCGAACCCTGTGCAAGCAGGAGCTACGTGCATCGGGCTACCCTTTTTAAATATAGAGAACAAAAAAAAATTACTAAGCAGCAACTAGGTGACTTACTAAAAATCACACAGCTCTATTTGTGTTTGTAGCAAAGAATTGGTAGTTAAGAAAATGTCTAGTAGAACAAGGGTTCCTACCGGATCGGCTGTGGAGGTTGTACAGGTGAAAGAGAGGAGGGCGCAGCCTAGGGAGGCGGTGCGAGCGAGACGGCGCCATGGTGACACGGCGCCCTAGGGTTGCTGGGGGTGGCTGTGCTTCTGCTAAAGCTAGCAACCAAATGTTGCTTCCGCTTGATTTCTCCAATAAGGTTTACAGCTTATATATTAAAGGATCTGATCCTCTCCAATCGACTCCTAAATTAAACGACCTCCACAAGCTAGAGATCCTAAATAAAAGGAAAGATTATTCTAAATGAGAGAAAATAGGGAAAGAATAATAGAGGCTGATCTTATCCACTAGGTGGGACCGGCTAGGGCGGCGCCAGCTCCCTACGCGCCGGCTAGCTGGCACACCTCTTGGCCGTTGGCTAGCTGGCGCCTGCCGTAGTGGATGCCGGTCATAAAAATGTCACTCGTGCAAATTAGGCAGCAGAATTTCCTATTTGTTCAAAATGTTTGATGCTTGTACCAGAAGTTTTCAATATATAGCAGCATTTGTAAAATAAGGTTTATGCTGTGACATTTCGAGTGAAGTTCTACAACATTGCGTATACATATTGAAACATTAATGCAGAAATTTTACAACATGTATGGCACAAAATTTCTCAAATTTGCTGATTCTACGTACAGCACAATTATTACAAAGTGGCATTAACAGTGTGTGAGTTTAATGACTCAAATGTCTCTAAATAAGTTAATAAATCTTATATTGATATAACAAAGAATAAGCAAGTCTTACACGATCAATATTTTTATACTTTGAGATCAGGGAATATGCCCTTTTAGTACCAATGCCAGAAACTGAGGGGAGAAAGTCACATCCTGCAAAAATACACATGCCTGTCCAAATAAAAGAATGAAACATCATTAGTGTTAAACGAAGTATGAAACATCAACTACAGTAGTTTTCCTTTTGTTCAAACATATATATCACTACGTTTTACTAGTGGAAATAATTTTTATTAGCATTTAACCAATAGAAAGCAAATATTTCAGCTGTGTATCTCCTGCAAGGAAAGAACTGAGAAAATATTGGAAATGCTGGCAAAGAAAATCAGAAGCATAAAGAGGATTATGGTTACAAGTCTATGGTACCTTTAATAAGTGCCAGACTGCAAATCAAGGATTAATTTACATTGTGCATAATGAAGATTAAAGATGTACACACATAAATACCTGTAAAAAGTGTATTGTCGAAATTCTGGAAGGAGAGACCATCTTTATCTGTCTCTAGAGTTCTCTTCATGATGAATTCTTCACCATTTCCATACCGATCCATCTTGAATATAATCTAAAATTTGTATTCCTGTTAGATAAAATAGTTAAACTAGAAGCCAAATGTGAAAAAGGTGTGATAAATCTCACAGCGGGGCAACAATATGCTATTAGGTCACTGTCTTCTGTAATTACAGCAGCTATCCCTCCTTGATCAGCATCAAGAGTAGCCAGATAAGCCAATTGTGCATCAGCTTCATATGGAGCAACCACAAATTCAACTTCTTCTGTCCTCAAAATCTAGAAAATAAGTAAGCTTAGGTTTTGTGTCATAAAGAATTTAGACCGGATGTGCTTAGCATATATTATACCTGAATTAGTTTTTTTAGTGAATATTATACCTGAATTAGTTGATAGGCCATTGATGGAGTAATGTGCACTGCTTTCTGCAGATGAACACAGATAAGACGCCATGAGAACACAGAATCATGATATTTACACTGTTCTAAATTTTTTTAAAAAAAAAGGTCCCAGACCAGAAGAGAGACACAAGCAAGCAGAGGGCAGAGAAATTTCATTAGGCGTAGTCCCCATTTATGGGATATGTAACCAGAGGGTTCCTAGAGCCAAAATGTCTGTTAATTTCCACTCTCTAATGCCATCCCTTTTGCTAGCTCTCCTGGAATTTTGATGCCTGACACCTCCATGCCTCCAATCATGAAACATCTCATAGAGCACTTTGGCTGTCAAATCCATGCTTAACTGTATTCAGCACAAACAATCTGACCACCACTCCAAAGTTTGAGTAGACCAAGGAACAGCAGCTTCTCATGATGCAGTCATGAGGCAAATGTAATATCATGGATGTGCTTTCTTCCTGTCAGGATTTGAATGTCGTTCAGGTCAACATGCCTCCTTATTCAAGAGACTCTTGTCATCTCCCATGTTTGTGTCGGACATTTCCATGGCAGACAACTAAATTATTATAGGTTCTCTAGCCAACGCCCCTACCATATGGTTTCGGACAAGTGTTTGATCCCACAAGGGTGTGTATGTCTCTTCTCTCTTAATATAAACATATGCAACACTAATACTTTGCTCAAGAAAAAAATAGCAACACCTGAGTGGCATATCTAGAATTGAGTTTTCCTAACGAAACCAACAACTTCTAACCAAAAAGGTTAGTTGATCTAGGAAGTTCAAAATTCCATTGTGCAAATTCTTCAATAATGCGTAACCTCTTTCACCAGATTGAGCTAGCTTCAGAGTTAAATTAAAATCAGGAACCAGATTCTGGGACTGTTATAAAAACTCCTTTCATTTTCTATGTCATATTGATAGGAACTAGGGGCACGATATTTTAGAAATCTTTACGGGCTTAAAAATATCTAGTTCTCGAGTTCAATGGTTCAGAAAAAAACTATCACCGACATTCCCTATGGATAAAGTTCTGAAGACACACACATGACCATTAACCACATAGCTCATACAGTGTTTGTAGAGTATATATGGCACTTGTCCTAGGGTTCGGTACTCCGGCAATGCATGTTCAGTGGGCACTTTTTTTGTTCTGCACAGTTAAATTTGTGTTTGCATAGTGAAAACGATTTCACTAGTACACTTCCATATAATTGTATGTATTTTCTTCCAACATGTAGATAACAAAAAAAATGGAGAACGATGTTCAAGGACATAAACAGACAAGCAAAAAGAGAATTATGGGAGTTTTTTTTGTTTGGCATTGAATGCATTGTTATATCAAAGTAACTGTAACCATAGTGACTGAATGTTGCAGCAATTTTCATTTACTTGAACTACCGCTAGAAAGATGACTTGATTCTTACTCGGAAAAGGTCGATGGCAGCCCCTTTGTTTCCTTGCTTAAACTTTTCTTTCGCCAAAGCCAGACTGAGTTCCCTCTTTCTGATAAACAGCAAGGAGACTTTTAGATATCTAGATGATTAGAGATTCATATAGGAGCTGCACATTAATCAGAAATCTGAACGGCAGGTCCATTCCGTTCAGCTAACAAAACTGCTTACAGGATATATGAATATAACGACGATTTGTTTAACAGGAAAAGACTATCTACTATGAACACAAAACAGGGCTGCTAAAACCTACTGCTACAATTTCAAAGGTGAAAATGAAGACACATCGTAAATCGAATGGACATACCTACGTCGCTCGTCATCCGTGGCTGCCTTGCAAGGCATGCTGCACCCGTCAAAGACGACGACGGGGACGACCTTGTAATGCCGCAGGAGGTTGATGTGGTGCATGAAGTAGCTGATGTAGCGCCTGGCGGAGGCGCTCTTGGGGTCCATACACAGCTCCATACTGCAAGAATAGGCTGTCCCACAATGCGAGAATCAAGATTCAGAGAAACAACTTCGCCAAAGACCCGCATCACGATTGCAGCGAAAAGAAGCAATCTAACCGAACCTCCTTTGTGGAGCCATGAGTAAGCGTCGATGCCAACCTGCAATGCATCCCAACCGCAAAGTTCCGAGAAATAAATCAAGAAAGGCGAAAATGTAGAATGATCTGTAGAGCCGGAGGTGAGGTTGGGGATCTCCGCTTACCCGTTTGCCGGCGTACTTCTTGACGTGCACGGGCTCGATGAACGGTTTCAGGAACCGGAGAAGGTTCGGGATCCCCATCCGTGTGCGAGCAGTCACGCCCAAACTGATCTCGATCAGCTCCCCGCTTCCCCCCGAAGGATTGGATTGGGCGGGGATGTATGAGAGGGCGGGGCAGAGGGGGAGGGAGAACGAAAGAACAGGGTTTGGGGGCGCTATGAGGAGTGGATTTCCGGTCACTGACAGGTATAGGTGCAGCGTGGGACCCAGGAATGCAGGACAACGCGAAGGAGGGAACGCACCTCTGTTTCGCGCGCGAAGGATTCGGTTTCCCGCGCTTTGCTAAGTTGTGAAAAGGAGGGACGTTCATTAACGGTTTACTCTCTCCGTTTGAATAAAAGTTTATTTATAGATTTTGTTGATTACGATTTTGATTAATAATTTTGATAAATTTAATTAATTTTAATAATATAAATTATATATATTATAAAATTATTTTTTAATGAATTTAAAAATATAAATACTAAGCTTTTAAATTAAACTGAAGTTATAAAAATTATTGGTCAAAACGTCAGTCAACAAAAGTTAAAAATAAACTTTTATTAAGACGAATGTAGTATTATCAATTTGAATAAACCCTGGAAGTGTTCTCATGATTTCACGTTGAAAAGGTTTTTTTTTTAAAACCGGTTGTTCTGTGTTATTAAACCAACAGATTTTTTTTATAAAAATTGGCATAGGTTACTGTGGTGAATGATTTTAATTCAATTTCACGGTTTGTCAACATGTTTTTTTTGCGTTGTTTAAAACCATCCAAACAACATTTTTGTTAACCCAGATCATTCCACATTTGCACAATCCTATAATCCTACCGGTTTCAGTTTCAATTTTTTTTCAAGGTTTCACTTTCAATTTGGACAGACCAGATTTGTACCCACTGCCCTGTGTGGTACGAATGTGTATTGAACTGTACCGACACAACACAGGATGTTGGTCATGCGGCGTCTAGGATTTCGAATACACGAGTTCTGTTATGTCACGCCCGTATCAATTCCTAACTGTCTGTCGCCCACCTCTAATTTTTTTCTTAGATGGTTAGCGGCCGAATTCTTGTTTAATAAGCTGTCCTTAGCCTTTTCAGGCTTACTAAGCACCCGATGTCCGTGCTAACGCTGCGATCGAAAAAAAAATAATTTAAAAATAATATATTAAAATTAAAATTTAAAATTTCTCATTCTTCGTCATAAAAGATTAAATATAAACTAATTATTCAAAATTTACATGCATCATATCTAAAACTAATTCATGTCACATGACGACACAGGCAATAGCAGACTGGTGGCGCAACACGGTGGATCGGGCGGAGCGGATCGATGGGAAGCGATGCAGTGCGAACAAGGCAGACCTAAGCTTCAAGCGACGCGGTGGCACAGGCGTAACGGATGGATGGTAACGGTGGGGAGTTTTTTGCGATTATAGTGTCTTTGTTGGTAAGGGTTCTCTAAGATAGTATTACCATGGATTTGAACTCATTTTTATTTGATTTTTGAAAATTTTTACATAGAATAACAATAATACCCTTCTAATTTTATGCATGCGATAATCTAATTAAATTATTTGCTGGTTTTCCTTTGATATATTTGATGGCATTTGAATCAAATTGAAACTGCTCTAGGTACAGAATGATAAAGCTTTAGAGGTTGTAAAATATGCTTTATAGACCTGTTTAGGCTCTTTCTTATTTGACATTGAATATTGTTAATATAAATTATAAATAAATTTAAATTTGTAAATTTTTGATATAACAATTATATAATTAGATTCATTTTAAAAAATATTTTCATAATATATATAACTTTTTTAGCACGTCAGGTGACGTGCAAGGTGCCCTTGGGCGCATGTAATTTTCACGCGCTAATCCTAGTTGTGACGTAAAGTGTTGACTCACGAACCCGAACCTGCACCTCCGCGAGGATGACGTTTTAATATTAACTCTTTCTAATAAGCATGTATGGTTGCCAAAAAGCTGTTTCTGTAGAATAGAATCTTCATCCGCGAACTCGAATCAGATGATATGACAGGTAACTCTGTACCGACATGGAAGACTGTATCGACCTGATGAAGCAGAGAGACACCGAAGATGTGGATTTCGAAGAACAAATCAACGAATTCAAGGCCAGGATCGACGCAGATCGTGCCCGCGTCGGAAGGAGGCCAGCACGAATGTCAGTTTTCAACCGTACGAAGCAGATCAATCCGGATGAGGTTAACAAAATTCAGTTTTTTCAATGCTAACAATCCGAGGTTTTTTGTGGGTCAAAAAAAAATCCGAAAAAGTTTAGATTTCATCAGTAATTATCTCTGTTGAAAATGTTTTGCTGTGTATGTAAAAAAACCTGTGTGATTTAAGTAGTAGAAACTGTTCTATTCTTTGTATTCGGTCGAATTAATTGACTGTTTCACTTGGACCAAATTAGAATTTTTTTTAAGAGCTCTCAGCTTCTGATTTTTTGGTTTGATTTCTAATTCTTTTGTAAAGAGATTTTGTGGCTGAATGTCTCTAGAATCAAGATATAGAATCACTTCACAGAATCAAGATAATCTACTTTTTTTTACTCTTAGTCTCTTAGTTCATTTCAGAGAATCACTTTACAGAATCACACGAGAATTATTTCTCTTAAAAAACAGTGTTTGACAGAGCTCCCTTGATTATACATCAGAATCAGAAGCTGAGAGCTCTGTCAAATAGGCTTTAGTGTAACGGTCTACTTCTGCAAAACTCGTAGAAGAAATATTTTAAAAATATATTTGAACTTTTTGGGGGCAATTTGAATTACACTAAATCTAAAAATTGTAATTCATATTTTAGAATATTATAAGAATAAATTGATTTTTTTAAATTTAAATATCTAACTTTTTTAAAGTTAAGAATTTGAATTAATTGTTACATTACTAAGAGTAAATTGTTCTACAAGTTAAAATAAATTGTTCTAATAGTAAGATTCAAAATTTTAATTATTTTAATTTATTTTTTAAAATTTAAATGTTCCGTCTTAATGAAACTAATGTTCTAGCTGTAAGATTCAACTGGTAGTGAAAATCAAATATTCTAGCAGTAAAAGTCAATTGCTCCAAAAAAATCAATTAGTAAGAAAAAACAAAATGTTATAAATACACCAAAAATAAAAATAAATACAAATAAAAAGGAAATAAAATTTTTAAAAAGGAAAAATAAATAAAAGAAAAAGGAGAAATATAAAAAGAAAAAAAATAAAAGGAAAACTTAGTGGACTTACATATCGGCTGATAAAAAAAGGCCTAGAGAAAAAAGGGGCGTGGGAGGAGGTGGTCGACGAGTGGCTTTGCTTTGAGGGCATATTGCATTCCGCATAGGTTACTTTTCATACTGCCTCTGACCACCCCGCGTGGGCTGTTTCATCGCTTCGTTAAAGTGGGCCGACTTTCCTCATGGCCTTTTTCTCTTTGTTGTGCGCACTTTCCCTCAAGCGGGTCAACTGGGCTATAAAATACTGCTTTACGATCAATTTACAATCAAAACCAATTTTAGGCCCTTTTGCTTCAGCCTCTCAGTTGGCTTTTCTAGTTACGAAGCTATAAATTAAGAGGCTGAAACAAACAAAGTTCTGAAAAGTTCACTTTTTAAACGCTGAAAAGCTAGCTTTTGCATAAATGAACTAAAACCTGAGAAGCTCACTGAGGACTGCTTTTGCAGCTATTGGTAAGCAGAAAAGTTAAATGCATATTACAAAGAAACAATGGTGTTTTAGCCATAGATTTAAAGTCTAATTGTGACTCAACAATTGATTTTCAAATTTTTTTGATTCAATCATTAAAAGTGAACTTCAATTGTACCACAAGCCCGTTAAATACCTTTAACGGTGTTAACTATTGGTGTGAAAAGACAAAATTGCCCTTTGTGATTGCATCATCTTTTTATTAATTTAATTTTATTTATATAAGAATTCAAATCTGAATTTGAATTTTTGATTTGTGGTTAAAATTCAAAATATTAACATAATTTAATCAAAATTTGAAATTAAAATTTTCAATATTTTGAACATGAATGTGAAAATTTTCAAATTTTGAAATCTGGATTCAAAATTTCAGATTTCAACCTTTTGGAAAAATTAAAATTTTGATCAAATTTTGTCCACATTTCAAATTTTGACCATAAAATTAACAAAATCATTATATAATTATGAAGGACAATTTTGTCTTTCGTACAAAAAATTAACACCGTTAGAGTGATTTAACGGACTTATGGTTCAATTGAGGTTGGCTTTCGAAAAGTGATGGCTAAATCTCAAAAATTGAAAATCAATGGTTGAATCACAATTAGACTTCAAATCTATAGCTAAAACACAATGGCCTCTAAAAAACCAACATCTAAATTTCACCAGCCAGCTTTTTAACTAGCCACCAACCAGCTTTTCTAAAAGTTCAAAAGCTACTCCTCAAACAAAAAGGCCCTTAAACTTCAAATCAATTTTTTTTCACATCTGTGACTTAATTTGTTAATCCATATTAATCATCATATTCAATATAATTCATACAAAAATAATATCACAAATGAATATATTTTTAAAAACATTTGGATTTATTTTTTACTTTTTAATAATGTCTTAATAAATCTATTGTTCCCAAAGTAACATTCAATTGTTCTAGTGGTCAATATCAATTGTTCTAACTGTAAATTAGTTGTTTCAAGAGTAAAAATTAATTTTTAGTCATTTCAAACGTCAGTAGGCTATGGATAGGATTTTGTTGGTATTTTTAAACTGTAGCTCATTACTTAAATTCATTTGAACCATCATGTTTCTGAGAATTAATGCGAAATAATAAGATCCTATATGAATATAATTTAAAATTTAAAATTTAATTTTTTTAATATTCAGTAGTAAATCGAATGTTCCAATAGTAAAAATTTGATTGTTCCAATAGTAAAATTTATTTGTTCTAATAATAAAAATTAATTGTTCTAGTAGTAAAATTAATTGTTCCAATACTAAAAGTTAATTGTTCCAGAAGTAAAATTAAGTAGTCTACTACTAAAATCAAGTTTCAATGCCTAAACTAATGCTACAGTCTAAGGAAAATATTAATTTTTAAAAAATAATATATTAATATTAAAATTTGAAGTTTCTCATTATTCATCAGTGGTATGCTTAATAAATAATCCAATATTTACAACACAAAAAGAATTTGTTTTATTTTTTTAATAATTTTTTTTGATCTCATATATTTGTTTGGGTAGTTGTATACTAAAAATGGTTCATATGAGGCTAATATCTGGGAAGGAGTGTCTATGGAGAGATTTTATCCGTCAGATTTGTAAAAAAAAAAAAAACTCTGAGTGCATTGTGTGCACGTAGTTTAAACCATCTCTATTGAGTACATTTTGCCGTGTGTATGTAGAAAAGAAAAACTTTGCTTTTTAAATAGCAAAGACAGAGACAGAGATAAATTTGTCTAAATATTTCATGGAAGAAATGAGAAAAATAAAGCAACAAAATGGTAAAAGGAAATAAAAATAAAATTTTAAATAAATAAAAGGCAACATAAAAGTTAGCCTAGTATTAGCAGAGAATACCCGGAACCAACGGTCGGGGAAAATAAGAAGGATTGGTCCTCCGAAATAAGACCCAGAATAAAGAAACTGGGAAAAGTCAGGGACAAAAAAAAAACCAACCTTAGAATTAGGCCCAACCAGAACGTGGCCGGGTGGTCGGACGACGTCCGCATATTAACCTACGCGGAACGGAAGATTGCCGTTTGCTTTGCTCTGTGCGTAAGGATGAATTGATTCCCGGAGTGACATGGCTGGCATGAGATGGACGGCTGTGCTAATTGGCCCAGCATGCCACGACGGCAGCCCATTTGCATGAACAAGGCCATCTGCATGGAAAAAATATTTTTATTTGATAATTTTAAAACTCAATCTCTACTATTAAAAATCACATTTTTTTCTTTCTTTAAAACATCTTCAACAAAAATAGCTTAAACTATGTGCACAGAAAAAATGCACACAAAATTATCTCTTCAATCTCACCACAACACCTCTTACCAATCTGACGAAAGAGCTTGAATTTTTTAAATCTTGGGTTCACACGTACCATTATTAGTTATCAAAACATAACTACTTGAAACAAATATATGAGATAAAAAAGTTATTAAAAAATAAAATACAATGACTTGAAATAAATATATGAGATCTAAATAAAATAAAGTTGTCAGAACAAAACAAATTCGCGATTATGCAGCACAGCGTCTGTGGGCGTCATGTGCGGGTGGGCTGGCCAGTTTTGATACGCCTCCGGCTTCTGGTTCGCTTCAACGTTCATCAAAACTTCTATTTTTCTTTTAAAATTATGTTTTTTTTGTTGAGACATTTCAAACAAATTTTAATCTATATTTATATATCTATATATACTTATTAAAAAACACAAATTTTTTTATATACACACAACTAAACATTAACAATAGAAATGGGTCAGACTATATGCACACAGAAAAATGTGTCTAAAGTTATCTTTTCTTACAAATCTAACAGATAAAATCTTTCCGCATATACTTTTACAAATCTAAGAACGAGCTCTTTCGTATAGATCTTGGACCACACAAAACCATAGATAGTTAACAAAATACAAATATCCAGAAAAACATATGAGATCCAAAGAAAGTTGTTCAAAAATAAAATACAACTACTCGAAACAAATATATGAGATTAAAAAAAGTTTTTGGAAAATAAAAGAAATTCATTTCGGATCGTCCAGCGAAAACAAAATAAAGAAAGCATATTTGAATGATTAGTTTGTATTTAACTTTTATGGGGAAGAATGAGAAACTTGAAATTTTAATATTAATATATTATTTTCTTTTGCCCTGTTTGGAACCGAAGAAAAATTCTTTATTTCTGTGTTTTTTTCCGTGAAATTGAACTGATTTCTGTGAAATTCTTGCATTTCAAACGGGACCTTAAATTAATATTTTTCTTTAGATCGTAGCATTAGCATGGGTATCTGAACTATTTAGTAAACACATCTAATATAATCCTGTTTAAATCTTGTAATTTGTGTTTTTCTTAAAAATATCCATGTAATACTACAAAAATATTGGATAGCTCAAATTAAAACATATTTTCAAATTTTAGAATTTGACAATTAGACTATGCTTAGGCATGTCACGGTCAAGGTTTACAAAACCGTTCAAAACTTCTCGGTTTTTACGGGTTTCGGTGAAACCGGTCCGGTTCGGTTTTATCAGACCGGTTTTCATTTTAAAATTTTAAAAAATTTCAAAATTTGAAAAATTTCAGAATACCGAAAACTGGCCGACAATCCGATAAAACCGATCGATAAACCGGGGAAACCGGTGAGTTTCAAATTTTAAAATCTGAAACCGTAAAAACCGGTCGGCAAAAAAACCGATCGGTTTACTGTAGCAATTCGTTCAAATTTTGAATTTTCGATTTGAAACGGTATTCGATCGATTTTTGCAGTTTTTACGGTTTTCGTAAAATCGATCCCTACCGGTTTTAACCGTTTAAATGAAATCATAAACATTGGTCATGGCACGAGCACAGACCGTCGTGCCACAATGTTCTGCGTGGGCCATCTCATGCGGTCCGCTCACATGACAAGGAACGATGGCCCGATGGTCCATGGCACGCCACGACCTAAAGCAAGAGCGGAGCACATCATGTCGTGCCATGTCAGTCTGGCATGACTCAAGTATTGCTCTCTTATACTAGTTTCACCACCGGTTTGACAAATTTGTGGATGAGAGTGAATAGCCTTAATTAGAGATATAAGTGGGATACGAGTCCACATAAGTATAAATTTTACAAATAACCTACTGTAAAAAACTCACAAACTTTTGTGTTAGATGTATGCATTTATGGTTACCCATTTGTATCCCTAAGCCCTACTGAACAGGCTATGCGTCTAGTGTTAACCACATGAATTCAATAGATAAAAAAAATCGATAACAGAAATAATGAATTTTTACTTGTTCCCAACCAACGTCCTACATTCGTACTAAATTTCTTTAAAACGAAAGTTTTCGTACTAAATTTCTAATACACTTAAATGATTAATTGTTTCTTTAAAATGATCCCGCTGCCAAAATTCCCCTTGTATAAGACCGATTTTTGTTTGTCATTGGAAATGTATTAAAGTAAAATTCATTGACTTCGTATGAATGATTGTAGTATGAGCCATGAGTAATATCTAACAAGCCCTTCTTCATTATCTAGCATAATTCATCCAGATGTATTGCAAATAGAACAACCCGGGGTCCGTAGCAGAAGGTGCCTCCAATGCACCTGAACATAGAGGCGTATGAGTCTTTGTCTGGATGGCATACTTGTCTTGGCATCTAGAGGTGTAAAGTAGTTTCTATTAGGTTAACCTCTAAACCTATTAGTTAAAAAATAAAGTAAGGTTTTAAAATTCCCTTCACTTTTAAAAAACTAGTTTTTTTGGAACTAAAAATGTTCAGATATTAAACTTAGATACACCTATTTACACCCCTCTGCATATGGGCATATATAGGGTGGTGGCCTCTGGTTGTGACAAGTATACCAATAGGTGTATCCTCTTTGTTTCCTGGCAAAACAACAGCAAAAAAGCAGAAGAATGTTCTTCCTCTCAGTTCTGCAGGTCAAAAAATAAAATAAACCTACATCACAAGGCTGAAGATTCATATGGGCGAAATATTTGCATACCGTGTTTGCTTTTGCTTCAGAGTGAGAAGCATCAGGAACAAAAACAAGACGCATGGTCATCGCGGCAGCATGCTGAACCCCGCAAGGTTCAGATGATTGTAGCTACTCATGCAATAATGTAGCAAGTGCTGTTTGCACGCTCATGTTCATGGGTGCTGTACCTGCGAACCTGGAGCATTTGTTTCAGATCGAACAGTCGATACGGTGGGTGCTTTTGAGCTTGGAGCAAATGTTTTATTTGTTGCTTGAACACGAGTTACTGGGTTCTGTTACGCCCATGTCAGCTCTCCGAAGCATTTACGTCCCATAAAATCATGTGATTTTGGAGGAATCGTGACATAACATCTAATCAGAACACCTTAATTTGTCACTTTTATCCATTATTGCGTCATACTTGTAGAAACATTTGAGATAGCCACATGAAATTTATTTAGTACCTTTTTGCTTCATGCAATGAAATCAACAAAACAATCTTCTCCATTTAATTTTGAATTTTATGGCCCATATCTACTGTAACCAGGAAGATTGCTCATCATGAAAAGAGTTTCAGTAGCATGAAAGGTAGGGGGTGAGAAAGGATATGAGACATATGTAAAACACATATAACTGGCAAATTTAATTGATACTTTACTAGGGTCCTTCACATGTTATGTGTCCTTCTAAGATATGTTCTATCTATTTTTACACTTCTATCTACCGGTACTCTCTCAGGTCTATATATCTTATTTATACTGACTTAAACATATAACGCCCACTGATTGAAGGTTCATACTGATATCCCTCAGACAAGGAAGGTTCACACAGATATTCCACATTTTCATCAATTTATTCATCAAAACGGTGTGCTAGGACAAAGCCACGTCAAAATAGATTCTTGTGGGCACTTACAAGCCGTGGTCTTGTTCATTGGAATGAGAAGCATCATGAGCAAATACGTGATGCATGATCGTTGCAGCAGCGGTAACAACCAATGTAATGGCACCGATTATACGGCAGGCACAAACATGGTCCATTCTTCCATGAAACGCTGTCGAAGCTCTAGTTAGGCGCAGAATCATTTCGGTACCAGCTGAGCTTGGCTTCGAGCTGTCAATATGGTTTGGGCTGGCAGCCTGGTCCAGTGTGTTGTTTGCAATGCTAATAACGGGCTATGATCCAATATTCAAGGAAAATAATTAAACTCATCAGCCAATAGTGTACAGCTGCTGCAAGACACAATGGATTATATTCTACCATATTTTGAAAGCTTTTACAAAAATTCTATTTTTTATCTTTTATATCCTGAAATACCTCTCTGCCCAGCACTTCAATTCATCGATTCCCACAGCTTTTAGCCTTTTACTATAGTTCCGTAATTCAATGCCACCTAAAAAGGATAGTTACATGCCCCCACACACTTGCTGGAAAAAAGCAAAATGGTTGAATCAACCAAAAGAACACTTGGAAGGTCTAGGCTCGAAAACCATAATCACACAAATGGGTTTAGATTAATCACATGAAAATAGAAAACAGTCTGATCATATGTCACGTGTGTCTTCCTGTAGTGTCCTGCAGTCAAAACCAATTATTTACAGTGTCTTGCAGTAAAATTTTCAATTAAACGTATACCAAAGCGTAACAGGGTTTGGGGAAAAAACAGTGTCTCCATTGGAATTCAGTACATTCCATCTTGGCTTAAATTACCCAAGGAATCTGTTTAACCAACAGCTTCATGTAAATACCTATAACCATAAAAAAAGGACAGACCTAGTGCTGAAAGCTCCCACAAAATGTAGGGTCCAGGGAAGGATTAAATACCTATACCCATGATGCAATAAGTAAAATAATCCACACAGCAGAAAGACAATAAGAAATAAAGAATAAATGAATGAGCATCAGCTACTTTTTGTGCTGCTAAGGCCAAGGGTCCAAATTGCCATTAGTGATTAAAAACAGCTAATACAATGCTTAGCACTTGCTACAAAAAGGAGATCAACTGTCCCACTACCTCAGAATATAAGAATGTGCGAACTCACTTAAAGACTCCCCAAACAGCTGATTTAATTCAGTTGCATAGAAAGTCTATAGCATGCAGAATGATCCTGTAGATAAAAGCGGTAATTAGACCAGTAGGAATGGGCATTCAGGATGTGTGCAGCAAGACTAAAGAGAAAATGTCAATAACAAACTCCATAGTAAAATATCCATGCGCCACCCCAAGGGAACAAATAAAGTGAAAGTTAACTGGTACTCAAACATAACAGATTAACAGATAATTACTGTTCCTACTTGAAGGCAGGCACGCACGAAAGGGAGCGGAGAAGGACATAACACAGACCGATTATATATCACGCTAAAATTACACGCCAAATGAAACAGATAACAGGACAGGGTGCTAAAACTTCATGTAGTGAAATTAAACAGAAAACCACCAAGATGCAATTGTACACTAGAAGGCTACCTCATATAAAGTATGCCTTGCATGATTGAGGCACTGGCCACCAAACTTGTGCCTGCGGTCGACGTAAAAGATCAAATATTGGTCAAGATTGCAGGGCCTAGCAACAGGTACGTTTCTCCGATCTTCATTGACGTTAAATTGGTACGGCTGTTCAGCCGTATTGTTGCTGAGATTGTAGACGCTGAAGTGATAAGTTCACTGATGACGATAACCCAGGTATACAGCATCGGCAGCAATTGAAGGGAACATCTGAGTTGAGACAGGAATACAGTGCGTGAAGCTAATGAACACTTATGTATGAACTAGACAAGCAGACTAATTCTATGTGCTTTTGTTAGATATGGTTGTTGGATATGATTGATGGATATGTTGGTTCCATGTGTGAATATTAAGCAAAAATGCTGCTGAAATTTAAGTTTGAAATATTGTTGAGATTTAAATTTAAAATTCTGTTGAAATTCATATTTAATTTTTTTTTAAAAAAAATTAAGTCAAATTCTGTCCAGATTTTCAATTTGGAACACAAACAATTTTTTTTTTCAAATTCATGTAAGTATGTTCATATAATGTCAAAGCTACAGTACAAACACAATTAAATTATCAAAACTGTGGTATAATAATGTATTTATGTCTTTTTGCACCAAAGTTAACACAGTTAGCACTACTTAACGGACTTGCGGTGTAACAGTGGTTCATTTGAAAAAAATGATGTCGAATCACAAAATTTCAAGATCCATGGCTACATCACAATTAGGCTTCAATTTCATGGCTAAAATGCAATTGGCCCAAATAAGATACTCAACCAGCTCTTGTTCATTGTCTAGCATAATTCACCGAGACGTGTTGCAAATAGAACCACCCGGGGGTCCGTAGCAGAAGATGCCTCCAATGCACCTGAACATAGAGGCATATGAGTCTTTGTTTGGATGGCATACTTGTCTTAGCATTTAGAGGTGTAAACTAGTTTCTATTAGGTTAAGCTCTAAACCTAATAGTTAAAAACTAAAGTAAGTTTTTAAAATTCCCTTCACTTAAAAACTACTTTATTTTCTTGGAACTAAAGATGTTCGGATATTAAACTTAGATACACCTATTTACACCCCTCTGCATATGGGCCTATATAGGGTGTGGCCTCTGGTTGCGACAAGTATACCAATAGGTGTATCATTCTGTTTCTTGGCAAAACGACAGCAAAAAAGCAGAAAAATGTTCTTCCTCTCAATTCTGTAGGTCAAAAATAAATTAAACCTATATCACAAGGTTGAAGATTCATATGGGCGAAATATTTGCATATCGTGTTGCTTTTGCTTCGGAGTGAGAAGCGCCAGGAACAGAAACAAGACGCATGGTCATCGCGGCAGCATGCTGAACCCAGCGAGGTTCAGAGGATTGTAACTACTCATGCAATACTGTAGCAAAGTGCTGTTTACACACTCCTGTTCATCGGTGCTGTACCTGTGGACCTGGAACATTTGTGTCAGATCGAACAGTCGATACGGTGGGTGCTTGTTGAGCTTCGAGCATATGTTTTATTTGTTGCATGAACACGAGTTATTGGGTTCTTTTATGCCCATGTCAGCTCGCTGAAGCATTTACGTCCCATAAAATTATGTGATTTTGGAGTAATCGTGACATGACATCTAATCAGAACACCTTAATTTTTCACTTTTATCCATTATTGCGTCATACTTGTAGTAACATTTGAGATGGCCACATGAAGTTTATTTAGTACCTTTTTTGTTTCGTGCAATGAAATCAACAAAACAATCTTCCAATTTATTTTGAATTTTATGGCCCATATCTAATGTAACCGGGAAGATAGCATCACACCTGACAAGGAAATTGCTCATCATGAAAAGAGTTACAATAGCATGAAACACTATACCATGGTACACTGTCGCTGACTTACGATTGGTCGCTAAAAGCATCTTTACCGACTTACCATAAGTCATTAAAAACCTTTACCGACACATGTTATCTGTCGTTGTAAGTGGTGTTGATAATACCTTTACCGACACACTTCTTTTGTAACGACCGAGATTTCCTTACCTTTCGATAAGTCTCAATCTTCCGTGACTTTGCCAATCTCAAGAGTTTGGCAAGCACGATATCACAAGTGATCAATAAAAAACTATAACAAAAATATTAAACAGGAAACGGGAATAGAAAAATAGCAAGTCAAAGTGAAATTTATTAGAATAAAATCTTTCAAAGGGGTTCATCGGCACGCAGGTCAGAAAAATCTCAGAGCAGATATATTACTATCGAGAATCCAACAAGAGTAGCAACGGAAGCATCAATATGACAGTAGTAGCGAACCTCCTCCATACAGGCTAGCTTGAGCGCAGGAGCGAGCGTCACAGACCGTCAGAGACGTAATCGAAGTCGAAGCTGAGAGTATCCTCTGAAAACAACAAATTAAAAAGGCGTGAGTACGAATACTCAGCAAACCGCGTACTACCTAACAACAATGTATGCATGCAAATAGTTTCAAGGGTAAAGGCATGGCTCAAGTGCTAAATGCAAGTTTAAAACATTTTATTTTATTTAAAGGTGCAAGAAAGCTTTATTTTAAATTTGTCAAATTTTATTATCTTGCCTCGCAGAGATCTCCGTTATCTCAGACGAGTGTTCATTTTAAATGCCGGTGTAATCTCTACACTCGACCACAGCTCAAAGGCCGGAGTCAAAAACATTTTGAAATAGGAGAAGAGAAAAAAAACAAAACTACTCAACGAGGAGCACAACTCAGAGGGGTGTCCTTCCAAAAAGACATGGTCATGCGCATCGACTAAAACTCTGTAGAGGTTATGCACCTGGACCCACGAGAAGCGTCATCAGGAACTACCGTCGTAGCCCCGACGAACACACAAGACCCGTCTACAAGCTTTAACTGGCGTCATCCGTCCTCCAGGATAGGGATCTCAAAAGGCTACGCAAATGGGTCCTAGAGCTGTGAAGAGCATGCCACTGATGAGGTAGGGTATCTCGATCTCATGTGGTGAGTCAGAGCTTTACACCACAATAACACAACACCGTCAACCCACGGGTAAACAACCAGTCTCAGCAAGCTTCAAGATCAAGCCAACTGCCCATACAGGGTAACGTGGTATGCATGGTTGTCAACTGAGCGTACAAGGCTCGAAGGACTCGGTCCTTAATTGCCGGGGCAGACACTATCTCCAACCTCAACGTCAACAACAAGTCTCACGAAAAGATACCAGCTCGGATCTTCTCGTTGTACCCGCAACAGATACGCTCACAGGGACTTACCAAAAGTCCTCCAGCTTCTCATACTCCAACCTGCCCCCGCTAAATAGTTATGTATAGTTATTTGCAAAACTCACACATTTGAATCACAGTTCAAAAGCATTTAACACAAATTCTATTTTTATAGTGATAGGTGTGAGATAAAAATAAATCAGACTAAGCATGGCTAAGCATAAAAATAAAATAAATATTTTAAAGCAACCCTAGGGTTGATATTTGTGGAACAGTAAATAGGCACGGCTTAGATTAGAAATGTTGCTAGTATATTTTAAAATAGTTGGCATGCAAATTATGGTTGCAAACAAAATATGCAGTTTAAAAATACTAGTTACAAAGTGATCAAAAACGCGGCTTACTTGGTAACTCAGGATCGAAGTCAGGATTCGGGTCGTCGAACTGAGCGGGTTCACGGAGCTCCTCCTCGAGATCAGCAGCTAACACAACACGAACAGGGAATCAGACACTAATTACGCGACAATTAACACCGAAAAATAAATTTAAATTGAAACTAGTAGGCTAAACATGCGCAAAACATTTTTTGGAACAAACCTACACGACATCGCGATGAGACAAAATAGCGGAACAATTTTGAGAATAATTAGAGATCAAACAGAGTTTTCTGAAAATTATAGACGACCGGAACCACGAGGAATTAGATTAATCGCAGAATAATTAATCGCAAATAAATAAGCAATTAATCTAACAATTAATCAGAGAGAAAAACGTAATTTAAGAGAGAGAAATTAATCTCATCGGGATCTGGAAATTAAAGACGAAATCCGGAGATCGTGCACCGGAGAAATCAGGGACGGAGAAACCGAAGCCGGCTGCTGGAACTCGGTGCAGAATCCAGCGGGCGGAGACGAGACTTGGAAATTTGAGCGGTTGGCGCGGGACTCGAGCGGACAGCGCGACGGGGCTGCAGACAACACGGTTGGGGCGGCTCGGGTGACGCGCGCGAGAATCCAGGTGGAGACGGCGATACGCGGGCAGGCGAGCGAAGACCAGAGACGCGATGGGAGCAGAAGGCGTGGTGACGGCGCGGACTGGAACGGCAGACGGGCTCCACGCGCAGATCGATGCAGGACGCGGTGTCGGCGACGCGGACTTGGCAGCAGGGGCAGGACTCCACGCGAACATCAGTTCATGCGGGGTACGGAGCGAACTGGGGCGGCGCCAAAGCGAAGGCGACGTCGATCGGAGCAGAGGCGCAACGCGGACCGGGGCGGTGCGTAGGAGTGGAGTGGTTCCAGATATTTCTGTAGACTGAAAGTGAAAGTGAAAAGAGGAGGTGAGGGAAAGGATAATAGTGTGAAAGGTTTTTATAGGAGGGATTAGTGGGGAGGGTTAGGAATTAATTCAGAAAATTAATTAAAATTGAGAGATAAACAAAGGGCTGGAAAAAAAAAACAATTTAGAGAAGATATTTAGGGATCTAAAAATTAATTAGGAGATTCCGGAAAATAATTTTAGCCCCAACGTAAATTACGCGAACTAAATTATTTCGACACCGGAACAATTTAGATAAAAGGATTTCAAATTTAGACGGAACAAAATTCGAGACAAAAAGATATTTGAAAAAAATGAAAATTGGGACAGATGATTTTAATCGGAACGAAATTTGAGAAATTCGTCGCTTTATTAATTTGAAATATTACGGGACGTTACATCTTTTTACCGACCAACCTTCGGTCGCTAAACGGAAGCTTTACCGAGACGAAAGAGGCGTTTAACATGAATTACCAACAGACCATCAGTCGGTATTAATTTATTTACCGACCAACGGTCAGATTTTGTGGTGGTGGCTCACTGTGGTGGTGGGGGGGGGGGGGGGGGGGGCGGGGCGTGCACGCCGGTAGTGTGGAGGATTGCGTGTGGGGGAGGGAGGCGCGGGTGGATGGAGGGAAAATGTTTAGGGTTTGGCGCACCTTGGAGGGAAAGATTTTAGGTTTACCGCCTCTTCTTTTCCTGACTAACCGTTGGATTACATGGATAACTTTTCCCAAAATTGTTTACTCTTTACCGACTGATAGTCTGTCGCTAATTAGCGAATTAGCGACTCACAGCGAGTCACCCACTTTTACCGACTTATTGATAGTGGCTAATAAAGGTCGGTAAAAGTTTGCTATGGTGTAGTGAAAGGTAGGGGGTCAGAAAGGATATGAGACAAATATAAAAACATATAAAACTAGCAAATTTAATTGACATTTTATCAGGGTCCTTTACATGTTATGTGTCATTCTAAGATATGTGCTATCTATTTATACACTTCCATCTACCAGTACTCTCTCTATTCTATATATATTATTATACTGACTTGAACATATACCGCCCACTAATTGAAGCTTCATACTGACATCCCTCAGACAAGGAAGGTTCACACTGATATGACACATTTTCATCAATTTATTCATCAAAACGGTGTGCTAGGACAAAGCCACATCAAAATAGATTCTTTTGGGCACTTGCAAGCTGTGGTCTTGTTCATCGGAATAAGAAGCATAATGAACAACACGACACGTGAGGCATGGTTGTTGCAGCAGCAAAGTAACAACCAATGTAATTAATGGCACCGGTTATACGGTAGGCACAAACATGCTCCATCATTCCACGAAACACTGTCCAAGCTCTTGCAGTCTTGCTAGCAACGGAAGCATTTCGATACCAAGTGAGCATGGCTTCGAGCTCCGAATATGGTTTGGGTTCAGAGCACTGATCCAGTGTATTGTTTCCAATGCTAATAACGGGCTATGACACAATATTCAAGGGAAAATAATTAAGCTCATCATCAACCAGTATTATACAGCTGCAGCAAGACAAATGATTATATTCTACTATATTTTGAAAGCTTTTACAGAAATTCTATTTTATTTTTAATCTTTTATGTCCTGAAATAGCTCTCTGCCCAACACTTCAATTCATCAATTCCCACAGCTTTACTATAGTCCAGTAATTCAACGCCACCTAAAAAGGATAATTACACGTCCCCACACATTTGCTGGAAAAAGGAAAATGGTAGAATCATAATAACCAAAAGAGCAATTGGAAGGTCTAGGCTCAAAAACCATAATCACACAAATGGGTTTAGATTAATCACATGAAAACAGAAATCAGTCTGATCATATGTCGTGTGTCTTCCTGTAGTGTCCTGCAGTCAAAGCCAACTATTTACAGTGTCTCACAGCAAAATTTCCCATTATAAACGTGTACCAAAGCGTGACAGGATTTGGGGTAAAAACAGTGTCCATTGGAATTCAGTACATCCCATCTTGACTTAAATTATCCAAGGAATCTTGGACTTGTTCAACCAACAGCCTCAAGTAAATACCTATAACCATAAAAAAGGACAGGCCCAGTGCTGAAAGCTCTAACAAAATGTAGGGTCTGGGGAAGAATTAAATGCCTATACCCATGATGCAATAAATGAAATAATCCACACATCAGAAAGAAAATAAGAAATAAGGAATAAACGAATGAGCATCAGCTACTTTTTGAGCTGCTAAGGCCGAGCGTCCAAATTGCCATTAGTGATTAAAGACAGCTAATACAATGCATAGCACTTGCTACAAAAAGGAGATCTACTGTCCCACTGCCTCAGAATATAAGAATATGTGAACTCACTTTCAGACTCCCAACAAGAAAATGAATCTTTAGTCACCAAGTCTTAGTGACAAAGAAATTTGGTCACTAAAAATTGACAAATAGTCACAAAAATTTGATTTTTATTGTTGACATACATTTTTAGTGACCAAAATATATGCTCGTTAATTGATAAATGCATTTAGTTAACAAGGGTTCCCTAGTTGGTATATAGTTTTAAGGGTTCTCTAGTTGCTATATAGTTTTAGTGACTAACATATTTAATTATTAGTTACTATATATATAGTGACAAGGTTTTAGTGACCAAAATACAACCAAAGTTTTTAGTGACAAAATAGTTATAGTGAATAATTTTACACATATATTGACCAAATACCTTGGTGACTAAAAAATATTTTCTTTGTAGTGTCCCCAGTCAGCTGATTTAATTCAGTTGCATAGAAAGTCAATAGCATGCAAAATGAACTTGTAGATAAAAGTGGTAATTAGAACAGTAGCATTGGGCATTTCAGGATGTGTCCAGCAAGACTAAAAAGCATATGTCAATAGCCAACTCCATAGTAAAATATCCCTTGTGCCACCCCAAGGGAACAAATGAAGTAAAAGTTAACTGGTAAGACAGATAATTACTATTCATACTTGATGGAAGGCACGCACAAAAGGGAACGGAAAAGGACATAACACAGACCGATTATATATCATGCTCAAATTACATGCCAAATGAAACAGATAACAGGACAGGGAGCTAAAACTCCATGTGAAATTAAACAGAAAACCACCAAGATGCAATTGAAAACTAGAAGGTTACCTCATATAAGGTATATGCCTTGCATGATTGAGGCACTAGCCACCAAACTTGTGCCTGCGGTCGACGTAGAAGATCAACTATTGGTCAGGATTGCAGGGCCTAGCAACAGGTACAATTCTCCGATCTTCGTTGACGTTAAATTGGTGCGGGTTTTCAGCCGTATTGTTGCTGGGATTGTAGACGCTGAAGGGATAACTTCGCTGATGGCGATAACCCAGGTATACAGCATTGGCAGCAATTGAAAGGAACATCTGAGTTGAGACAAGAATACAGTGCGTGAAGCCAATGAACACTACATTGCGGCTGAGGCTGTCACCCGGCTTGGCGCAGATGATGTTGTGCACATGGTCCCTTAGGCAGAGCATGAGGGTGGGTGGAGATGTGGAGTCATCTAAGCCAGCTCCGTCGATCAGGTGGCAACCCTGGCCCTGGGAACCACCGGTGAGCTGCACCATGAATCGGTAGGAGCCGTGGCGACGATGCTGGATAACGTGGTAGCGTTTGCTGAGAGGATCCAGGAGGCGGATCTCCTTGGTGACCCTGTGGAATATAACGAGAAGGCTGTCCGCTGAGCCGAGGTGGCAGTAGGTGCTGAAGGCCGAGAGTTCGACGTTGAGAGAGGCTGTGGTGGCCAGGTTGAGGAGAGGTGACGGCGCAGCCTGGTGTCGTGCGTGATCGAGAGAACCGCCAGTTGCAGGGTCGGAAGCAGCTGCTCAGGCCGCGAAGGTCATCGGTAAGCCTGCACCATGGGCTGCACATGGCGCGGAACCAGCGGTACTCAGCCATGTCGATGTCTAGTAGTCGGCAATCGAGCTCATGGATGATGTCCGGCACTATGTTCAGCCAGTCTTTGCAATCGCCCAGATCCACCTGATTCCTCGAGCGCAAGGACGCGCCGGTGTCATCATCCCCTCAGTTTCAGGAAGGCATCGTACTTCACTTTGACTCTCCGTATTATGGGGTGGAAACCGTCTCCTCATCATCTGAGGCATGTAGAGCGGCGTGACGTTAGGAAGGGTTGGAGTGGCTGGGGCGGTGCAAGGAGGGGAGGGGCGGGGGCGGGGTCGGGCAGGGCCGCGGAGGGGAGGGCCGCAAAAGGGACTTTTCAGGTTAAGTCTGGCGTATGGGATGATTCTTTGAGTCGTGGGTGATCAATTTGAATATAGCTGCCCGTAAGTACCTCCCAGCTGTTCATGATATCTGATCATTTTAACAAAGGCGGGAAAGCAAAATTTTTTTATGAATTGTATGAATAATTTTTTGATGAAATAAATATATATTTATGATATATGTTTTTGAATTATCCGTTTTATCTTATAACAAATTTATATTAAATTATATTTTTTTTATCGAAAGAAGCAAATATCATGTTGTCTTTCTGAATCGAATTATTGTTTTGCTCTGCCCGTGCGTAGCAAAGACATTAGTGCTAGTGATGTATATGTGTCAGATTTTCCATTGGATTAATTCACTCAAAGTACGAAACAAAACATGGCAGATCGCGGCTACACGACGTACTGATATTATAGCAATTCCAGCAGTATGTTTGGAGCAACAATATATGCGGTCGAATATAATTAATTTGGTGCACTAAAATAGATCACGCTATGCTCTTATTACATTAGAATACGAGTACCAGTATGTACATACTATGTATTGAGTACTTCGTTCCTAAATTATTGTCGATGTTGACTTTTAACAAAACTTTTCATCTTATCAAATTTTTTTTTATAAATATTATATATTTTATTATAATTTATTTATCATTAGAGTTATTTAAATCACAATTTAAAATTTTACATATTTAAATTAATTTTTTTAATAAAATGAGGGGCCAAAAATGATGTTAAAAAGTTAAAAACGACAACAATTTAAGAACACAACAATTTAAGAACACGACATGCCCAGCTGTAAACTTTGGTTGCCCTCACGTTCCAAAGTTGTTTGCCTGGCGGGCAGTACCCAGACGTCGATTCAAATGGACTATCGTTGTCCTGAACATCGAACCTCAATTTGGTACCAAAGACTCAAGATTCATAATGAAATTAATAAGATGATTATCATTTTCCAGTACAATTTGACAACAGCACCTATCTAGGAAAAAAACAATGTAATGGCAAACTCTAGATGCAAGAAATGGACACCACAAAACATAATCAAAACTATGCAACACGACATTACAAGTTTCAAAAGCATCCTTTGGCTCCATATGGGTTACTTCAGCTCTATGATCTGCCGCAGGAACGGCAATGTCCAAATCTTCTAGAAACGAGCAACAGCATACGTAGCAGTGGTCTCATGCAAAGGCCTCAATAAACAGAACCGTATACAAGTTGATGCTCTCCTATACTATACCCTTCCTGATGAAATACCTGAAGTAGCATGTATCTCCAGCGAGTGCTCAGGTATGTAAGTGAGGCCTGGGAACAATCACTTCTTAAGGCTTAAAAAATCGAAGGTGTATAACATGAACAAGCAGAAAAAAACATCAAATAAATTTAAGCATTTGGCAGCATGAATCTATTATCTTAACACTTCTAACTTCAAGCGATGAAGATTTAGCTAAAATGTCACTATCAGACAACTGGTAGACAAGATAAGAAATTCTTTCTTAAAATTGATAACATACATTACTTTGGCAAATTGGCATTCTACATCTAGCAGCAAATGCACGCTTTTTTTGGCACTTTGATCCTTTTCACATAAAAAGGTTACCTTTCTCCCTTGCTGTTATTTGAAGTGTATCAAGAGTAATGATTCCATCAGTTAATGGAAGTAGCTCAAGCTTGACAGAGGTGCTTGAATGCGCCGGTACACACCTGTTGGCAATATCCACCACAGCAACATGTTATTCTCATTTTTTCAAAGTAGCAGTACTACAACTGCAAGTGATTATCTTCTATGGAAAGAAAGCAAAATTTAGTACCCTAGGGGTACAGCACTCTGCAACCACAGATGAGTACAGCCCGAAGCAGGAGCCATTTTATTTCCTCCATTATCACCCTCTTTAGGAGACACAGCTAGGACAGAATTCAATCTTCGAAAGCCATTTCCATGTTTACCCAAACCAGATCTTCTTGCTGACTCATTAGGACCATTATATGGACTATTCGGAGTGATTGGAGATGAGTTCAAGGACACAACTGAAGAAGAACCAGAGGCTTCTGGAGCAAGGACAGTTAATGTCAGCTTTTCAGATGTCATATTAGTAGCTTCGAGGGTTAATACCTGTAGGGCAAAGTCACATATTGTCAAACCAAAATATGAGATTTTTGCACAATATATAGTACTGAAATTACCTGCACAGGGAGTTGCGGAATTCGTGCGCTCAAAGCAGGATTTCGTGAAGACAGTTCAGATGACACAGAGATCATAAGATCACTTGCTGCACAGGGTCGCCAACTAGTGGCTTGCTTGAAAAAAAGTTTTGATTCTACATTCGCAGGAGCTGCAAATCAGAAATCCCAGCTATAGAAGTTTGTTCAGTCTGTTTTATAGATAGTTACCTGAGTAATTGCAGCGATATGATACCAGTACAGCATACTGGTCACTCACAGCAACATAAGGCTCAGCAATCTTTGGTGTCTGAGTATTTAAAGTAGCTCCAGTCATTGTTTGGAGTGACAAAGCTGGAGCATCACTGTTGGTCCTTCGATCCCTATTGGACATGGCCGCCGGCTTGAGAATAAAAGAGTGCTCCTCGCCCCTCCTAGAAAGGTAACAGATAGCGCATCTTGCATTAAATAATGCTAATATTTTTTCCATACTTGTTATGAGAACAGAACACTAAATTGAATCTGGAAAAGAAAAACAGCAGCGTAATTTGATTCCTAGAGGTTTGAAGAAATCAAAACTCTGAACAAATAAAAATTGAATTTTTGAGTTGTTAGGCGTAATAACTGGGAACATGAGCAGAACATATAAATTTGAATACCCCTGAAATTATGTTCCAAGATTTAGCATCTTAAGCTGCCAGGTCTGAAAAATTCAAAGGGGTATAATTTTCTCATTGCTGAAATCATGATATCAATTTCTATAAAAAAAAATCACAATATCATCAACTTTGCATGGCAGCAATTAGACCATAGATTCTGAAGAATCAATGAGAAAAGTTGCACATACCGAAGTGCAAGATTTGGTAAGCTGTGACCATGTCCAACCTCAATACTGGCAATTGGTAGTGACAAAGGGGCACCTTCTTTTGATGCCTCCTCAAATATGATAGTAATAGCATCAATGAATACAACTATATCTTTCGCATGAGCTGGAGCAATGTTCTGCAACAGAAATTAAGAATAAAATAATTAACCTCAAAAGTTTGTTTCAAAAGGGAAAAAATAAATGTGCTGATACATTCTTCTAACCTTTACAATAACACACAGAAGATTTTCCACCGTACATTTTGCAGCAAAAGAATGAACCTCAATTGGTTGAATGATTTCAACTTTTCTCCGCCATCTTTTTCCAGGTAGATAAACTCCTTCTAGACCACAACGCACAGAATACCGCTCAGGTTCCAAAGGAACTCCTCTAAATGAAAGTTGACCATCATTTATAGTGTCAGGGGTTTTTGCAGGCTTTTCAGGCATAAATTCTTGATTTTCAGAAATTGGTGGTGGTCTAATGTTATTGACTGGCTGAACAAACGAGGGCGAAGGCATGGAGTAGCTTCTGAAGTTAAATATTTGAGAACCAGAAGAAGAAAAAGACTGCCTATGCGATAAATTTGGAGTGAGAGTAGGGGGTGACAAGGAAGGAGGTGGTAATGTACGATCCAAAGGAAGCAACCAACTAAGAAGCTCTCGACATGGATCATCATGACTACCAGACAGTCCATCCACAAGATTCTGAGGCATATAATTGCCTGACGTACATTTCTCAAACTGAAGAATTTCAAGCACTGGATCTACCAATTTGTTAACAACAACATTCACTTGCAAAACAACCTGCATCCTTCCAACAGAGGGTGGCTGAATCAGCAAGCACTTAACCAGCAAGAATTAGATAATAAAAGATTGCATGCAGATAGTGCTAGGATCACAAATTAATATTATATGTGATTTTTTTTAGAACGCCATGCTTTTCTGTAAATAATAAACATAAACTAGTATCAACAATTTTATGTAGACCTCAAAATTTATTAATTAATTTATGAAGGCAAAGGCAATAAAATGAACTTAACTAATTCCAGAAAACATTTCACGAGTGCGAGGAATCAATAAGAAAAAATAAAAATGATGGTAGACAATCAGTGCCGTCAAATAGTTAAAAGTAATGAAAAAAAAAATAGATGCCACTTTATCATTGAGCCTCAAAATGTATTAATTAATTCATGAAGGCAATAAAATAAACTTAGCTAATTCCAGACAACATTTCACTAGCGCAAGGAATCAATAAGCAAAAAGAAAAATGATGATATAAAATCAGTGTTGTCAAATAGTTTAAACTAATGAAAATAATAGATGCACTTTATCAGTGAGTTCACAAAACAAGGATACAATAAATGCCAAATTTATTTATACACTGAATTTGCATATTGTATTGTATTGGAGGTAGAGCAGATCTGAGTCAATTTCCAGGTAGAAGCAATGCTTGTCTAAGATTAGGTTCATCAAATACAATTCGTCGTAGTATATAACATTGAATAGCAACTAAACAGGAGCCCATAGAAACATACCACTATGTCTCCATTCTGAAGAGGATAGCACTTCACAGTATCTCGAGCTACTCCTCCAGATGTGCTACCATCAAATATACCTTTATCAGAGACAGTATTATAAGCCATATTCCTTGATGCCTTATTATGTTCCTGGCTATCTGAATCATTCCGCCCATCCATCATCGTACTTGCAGATACTGTTTTCTTGGACCACAGAGGTTCGTCCGACTCCGCAATCCTTACAAAGAAGTTGGATTCCCTGAATTTTCGCAAAATAAGCTCAATTTGCTGTTTGTTATCTTCCATTTGAAGAGTTTGAGTCTCTGAAATATCATGTTCTGAGGATGACACATCACCGTTGAGTTCAACACTCTGTTGATTGTTATCAATATCCTTACAACCATTTTCTTCACCTGTTCCATTATCATGACCATTTGCACTGACAGGCCTAGATTTGTTTGTAGAGTGTTGCAATGAATTCCCATTCTTAGACATCAGTGCAGCAACCTTGAACGGAGATATAACTTGTACATCTTGCTTAGAAGCTGACAGGCATGCCAGAATGTGAACCTGTTCACCTAACAACCAAACCAAGTCAATTCCGAAAACTAGGTACCAAAGCAAGATGCATCAGGGCCAGATCTGTCTTCTAAGGTAGCAGGCCAATCGCATTTACCAGGGAAAAGGAAGGAGCGGTCCAGAGGCTGCAACTCGGCCATTTCTGAAACATCATTCCAGTTTTCTGGAAGCGCGTCTGTAAGCGGAATTGCAGATGTCACTAACCAGCAGAATTAGAAAATGTTTCAGTAGCTTGAAGAAGCCACTGCTAGCAATTTGAAAAGGTAAAAAAATAAAATTAGGGCTTAAATACGTTTAACATATAAATCTTGAACTGATTCTTTCACACTAGAAGTAATAATCAACGAATTTAAGTAAAACTTAATCTTATGCAGATCAAAGAAGCGGATAAGGAAACAATGTGAACAGTTACTTTATTACAAAAGGATAAGAGATTTCAAAATGAAATGAGCAAGTAAGAGGCACCAACTGTGAGGAATGGTGATCCATCCTTCATCTTCGGCGACATCAGTATGTGTTCCCGGCAGGACCGGGCTTTTAGCCTCTCCCGACTCAGAATCCCAGGCGAAATCCGCACCGTAATCAGCTCCGACCTCAGAGGAGCGGGCGGAGGAGGGCATGTGCGGATCCTCCGCGATGAGGCCCTCCAGCGTCCTGATCGGCTTTTCAAAGCCATCCGCGTGGTGGTCCTGCTCCGGAACCCGCGGCAGCCCCGGTGCCGCGGCCGGCGGCGGCGAAGCGGCAGTCCGGTAGAGGAAATTCATTGGCGCGGCGACTCGAACTCGCTCCTCCTGCCTGCAGGGACAACGGCGGATGGGTAGAGAGTCAAGATCTGCGCTAGATCGGTCGGCGCCCGCCCCCACCTAACGCCAGCATAGAGATGAACATTCCCCTGACAACCGATCGGGATGAAATCTCCCCGTCCCCGCAACAGCCCGCGCGCGCGGATGGATCATGGATCCAATCCCGCCACGTCCAGCCCAAATGTCAACTACAGAAGGAGGAGGATTGGGGAGCAGAGGTCGGCTCTCACCTGGAGGAGGCAGCACTGGCCGCAAGAGACCGAATCCAGTGCCCAGTGCTAGGTGCCGGCCTCCGCCGTTCTTGCTGCGCTGCTGCCTTTCCCTGAATCTGAGACTTGGCTGGTTGTCGCGGTGGGCTAAGCCGGCGCTGTTTCTCGAACAGAGATTACTAACTGAAATACAGACTTCCGTTTTCTTGTCCATTTTGATTTTTTTACAAATTGTTTGACTGCCCATTTTTTAAGAAAATTTTGACATATATAAGAAATATACATTCTCAAAAGCATATATAATAACAAATCTTATCATGTTATTTATAAGTTAATTAATTAAATATTTAAAAAATTATAACTTAGTCAAAGCCTGAACAGTAAAAATCAAAATTGTCAAATATTTGTAAACGGAGGTTTGTACTGTACATATATGTTTTATTCCCTCTCTCCCACAAGTGACGTTTTTGATTTTTTAAAATTAACTTTTGATTATTTATCTTATTCAAAAAATTTGTGAAAACTATATTTACTTTATTGTGAAATAATTCATTATTTAAATATTTTAAACTTGACTTATTTATTTTTGTATTTTTATAAATTTTTTAATAAAACAAATGGTCAAAGGTTTTGTTTGACCTCCAATAAAATTGAAGAGAGAATTCCACGGGAAAAACTCGAAATTCCTACTCACACACGGAAAAAAAAATGATTCTTCCTTCGACGTCCCTATTTGAGATTTCACCATAAAAATTGCCATGGATATTAAAGCAATATAAGTTGACTTTTATTGAGCTATACCGAAGAAGAATAAAAAGGTCCCTAAAAGATAAAAGAAAATCTGCTAGGGTGTGGCATGTAAGGGTATGAAAATATCAGTGGCACACGGAGAATTCTCTCAAAATTGAAGTAATGGATAACAAATTTTAAAACAGACTTGTTGTTTGTGACAATAACTTTAAAACAGAGAGGACTCAATTTTATTGTGGATAACAAATCTACATTTTTTTGCAATTGGATAACAAATTCATATATTTTCAAAAGAAGCAAAATTACCAACTGCAAAGTTATTGTAAATCTAGATCAATGTTTCACGAATTATGATACATTGTATCAATTTATAAGTTATTTTATGTTTGGACACGGGAATTAAGAAGTGTAAAAAATGTGAGATGTACTGAAAATAAGAAAAAAGAGATACTTGCTCCATTTCTAAATTGTTATCGTTATTGACTTCTACCATTAACTTTGATTATTCATCTTATTTAAAAATGTTAGATCAATATTATATATTTTTCTATAATTTATTTTATCATTAAGTTATTTGAACTATAAAATATAATTTTACATATTTAAATTAATTTTTTTTATAAAATGAATGATCAAAGTTGATATTATTAGTCCATGGCGATAAAAAAATTAAGAAAAGAGGGAGTAGGGATACAGAAATATCAGAAAGCAAGAACGAGCTACTGTAGCTGTAACATCCCAGAATTCTCGAATTAATAAAGTCTTCAAATTTTTCGTTCCAATTAATTTGTCTGTCTCAATATTTCGTTCCGATCAAAATTTATTCGTTCCGAATTCCGTTCGTCTAAATTAATCCGATGCCGAAATAATTTAGTCCGCGTAATTTTTTACGTTTGATTAAAATTATTTCCGGAATTTCCCCAAATTAATTTTTGGGTCTCTAAATAATTCTCCAAATTAATTTCTGCAGCCTTCCTAATTGCTTCACGTTTTTTTTCAATCATTTTCCAGAATTATTTCTAACTTTAGTTATTTTTCACCCTCCTATAAATGTCCCTCTAACCCTAATCCCCTTTTTCCCTCCTCATTTTTCCCCCAGAAACCCCTCGCGCCGCCGTTCTGGTTTTCCGCGCTGCGAGCTGCTCTCCTCGTTCTGCGTCGCCGTTCCCTTCTCGCCTCGATCGCCGCGCGCGCCTGCTGTCGCCGCCCACGTCGCCCCAGCCCCACTGCC
>BCLF01000010.1:3341291-3432880 GCA_001602275.1 Zoysia japonica
TCTTGGGCTATGCATGGAACATTGTGTATCTCTTCTTTCTCTAAGTCTGTATCACTTCTAACTTCTTGTTTGATCTCAGTTTTTTGCAAAATGTTAAATACAATAGGAGGTACATTAGAAAGATCCTACTCCAAAGAGTGCACATTACAAGTAGACATATGTTCAGAAGATGTATCAACAAAAATTTCTCTTATTAAAGTTTTAGCATCACTTCATATTCGAGGATATTTTTAGTTATTTATAAACATTGCCACCAAGTTAAAGTATTATCAATTAATGCACTACCAATATTTAAAAGCTTTCTCTTTTTACACATACGGTATTGTCTAAATAGATTATCCATGTCTCTTTCTCAAGCAATATATTTAATATAATCTAAACCATTATATAAAATAAAAGATGAAAGAATATAATTACTCATGGAAGGAGATGATATAGCAATGGTCTAAACCTCATGCGTCTTTTGATCACGTGTGACATCTCTCTGAGGTGGATTACATATCTTAAGCCTTGCCAACATATTGTCCACAACTTATTGTGTTTTTTAAATATTGTATCGATATTATCAAGGACTCTTTGCAAAGTACTACTCACATTGTATTCATCTCCTTTTCTTCCTGTCATGGTTAGAAAAATAGCATATAGATAACACAAAATATTATTTCTATAGCTACAGTGGGATGAGTGGTAAAAATTTCGCAAAAGGAAACGTCTTACCGAGCTCTTACAATGTTCTTACCAAAACAAAGCAAAAGATGGTGCAACCAGTGGCATGAGAAGCCAGAGAGTCGTAATTCCACAATTGCAGAGTCAAATACAGTGCTGATCCGAGGTGCGTATGTGGAGCTTGGAGGGCTGAAATAATGATTACTGGAACACAATTCTATAGCAGATAATAATATTGAATAAGTGTTCTAAGTATTATGTTCTAGTTGCTGGTCCAATCTTATAAAAAAATCCAAATGTTAAAAGAATATGAATGAAGATATCAAAGGGCGGTAACAATATAAACGATAAGGCTCCAGAAATTAGCAAACTGTTGAGCACTTATAAAATCAGCAAAGATTAATTTCCGGCATCTAGATCTTCACATTTTTTATTTTTATTTTATTTTTTATATATTTTTATTTGAATCAAAAACACAAAATATGGTACATGACCAAGTTTTAGGTCAAATTGATGATATATGTAGCCTTGAGAAATTCTTAAATTTCTATTAAATCTGTTGTAAAACTTTGGAGCACGAAAACAGAAACTTTTAATATAAAATAATTGAATCTAAGATCGTCAGAGGTTGAGAAATTTTTTGTAGATATCTGAAAAATACTTATATGTCTAATTTGGAGATCAAAAATAAAAGTTATGACTATTTTAATGATGGAAATCCGTATTACATATTTGGTAATGGCTGAAAAGAGTTTCGGATTGGAAATTGGGTGCGAATTTTTTAGATAAGATTTTATGGTGTAAGCTTATGAATGGGTAATTTGGATGCAAGGATCTGTTAGTGGTTGAAATAAGATATGGATGAGTGGGAATTTTTTTATGCAATATAACACATATGAACACGGATAACAGATTGAACGATGCAAACGATGAACGCTGAAGAAAAAAATATCTGGATGCAAAAAGATTTCAAAATCCAACAACTAAAACACAAAACTAAGGATACAAACTCAACACTACAAACTCTAAAAATAAAATTATGCAAAGGTTAAACACGGCTTGAACAAGAAAACAACTAACGATCTACTATTTTTTTGGCTTGGCTTTTTTATGGACGATAAGATGAATGCAAAATTGAAAAGGATAGATATGAAACTAATGGTATAACTGAAGCTCTGATTACCACTTGTTATGTATGTGGTTTCTGATCTCCCGTCAGATTGTGGTAACTCTCGATTTGGTGGTGATGCGACACACTCGATCCGACCTTAAATCAACACGATTTGATCCCCGCAATCGCAGTACCACCTCTTCTCTGTTTTTCAACCATGGACACACGATTGACCTCGTCAAGAAGGCTAATTCTAACCTGCCAATCAAAGAACACAAGAAAGAACAAGTAAGAACACAACTTAATTGCGAAATCTGAATTAAATCACGAAGTTGAAAAACCAACAAACCGTCGAACAGCAAAATTGTTTGATAACAGATGAAACTAATCAAAAACCTATCTTTAATGATGTGACTACTATTTATATAGAGGTTAGGATGTTCTTATGAGTCAAACACTAATACTAATGGGCCTAGAAAAGATATACAGCCCAAAAGCCAAAAGATGGTGTCACAATACCTTGACAGATTTTAGACATCATATTGTTTCGGTGATTTCTGAAGATCTAGAAAGTATTTTTGCACAAGATTAGATCCGTTCGAAAGCTTATCTTCTTAGCTTTCCATCCATTTCTAGAATGTCTAAAACGAAGCTCGTATGCGACTGAGGCATCTGTTTTAGTGCAGGCTGCTCCTAGAGTTCGACTTAGACTCGAATCCGAGTTGGATTAGATCTTCTCCGAGGTTGTACGTGCCTTACTGATTTTGAGCATCTACAAGTCCTTTATGCTTTTCTTGACCCTTTTCAATGTTTCTAATTATTATAAAGTCATTAGGTAGCAATTATTCTCAAACAAAAGAAGATATGTATTTAGAAATGAGCTCACATCTAAACTCAACTGTCGTGCATGAGTTTCATCAATACTAATTTGAGAAGTGTTGTGTGTATCTAAAGTAGTAATGTCCTCATCAATGGGTATTCGCTTTTCCTACTTCAATTACAAAATCGGGTACTCAAACTCACTCAACTTTCAAAAGCGTTCGTTTTTTCTACTAGGATGGTTTAGACAGTGGTTTTCACTAACATGGCAGCTGATGTGGCAGTTTTCGCTGACGGGGCAGCTGACATGGCGGTTTTCGCTGATGCGTGCAACCGATGTGGCAATTTTTGCTGACGTGGCGATCCTCGCTTTGTTTAAAATTAGAAAAAAATATTTAATGTGCTCAAAAAAATATGAAACTTTGCATAGTTATAAAACATTTTGCAAGGAACAACTTTTGTTTTAAGCCTAATTTAAAATTTGGAATAAATTTTATTTTAAAATTTAGAAAGACAAATAAACATTTTGAAGTAAAAATATTTATACCTTCTAATTTTTTTGATAAAATTTTACAAATTTTCATAAACTCACATTCTTTTTTGAAAATATTTAGAAATACATGAATCAAATAAATATGAAACTAGAGCTCAAATTAATGAAATTGATATTTGAGCTCAAAAACACAAATAATTTAGCTCAAATTTTAAATTTGAATTCAAGTTCAAAAAGTGAACACTAAAAGTTTCCAAAGAAATTGTATATGAAATAAAATATACTTAGAAAGACATGAATTTAGAGAAATTTTGTGAAATTTTATCAAAAGGTTAAAAGGTCTAGATAAATTTTGCTTCAAAATGGTTATTTTTATTTCGGAATTTTTCAAATAAAACGTGTTCCGATTTTGAAATTGGGTCTAAAATAAAAAATATTCCTTCTAAAATGATTTAAGTCTATTTAAAGTTTCATAAGTTTCTGAGCTTGTTAATTAATTATTTTTAAATTTTAAACAAAACGAGGATACGTCGGCTACCCGACTGCCTAAACCACCCGAGGAGAAAAAATGAATGGTTTTGAAAATTAAGTCTGAGTAATCGGTTTTGTAATTGAGGGAGGAAAAGCGAGCACCCGTTATAGTTGAGAGAGGCAAATAAGACTTTTTTGCTTTAGAAAACTAAAGAACTCCAAAAGTAACTTATATTTTAGGACATAGGAAGTAATATTTTGCTAATGAAAGGAAAATGTACTAGAACTAATAAGTGACTTTAAAATGCCCTGTTTTCTTACGTTGGCACTGTCTAATTAACTTATTAAAATGCCCCGTTTCATACGCAAGCATATGTTGTTTTGAATCCTAAAGTTCATTTGGTTAAGATGGAACTAGAGGGAATTAGGATATGTTTGGTTCACATAATTTTAACAGATTCGGTTCCCAAAGGAACGAGACTCTGTTATTTTTGTTTATTTACCGATTGGACGTGTGTGTGTTGCGGGGGAGCAGAGGTAGCTACAGGTGCTCGAGTTTATTCCTGCAGGGAGAATGGGGGCGGAGTGTTGGAGCTTCTGGGCTTAGCATCCCTGCGATCTTGACGAGGCTTTCTCCTTCTTTCAGCCAGCCTTGCCTGCGTCTGCATTGCATGCCAGGTTTCTGCTCCTAATCGGATCAATACTGTCACATCTGGACAAATCAGGGTTACTGTTTGATGCGCGAAAATTAGCGAGCACCAGTTTGATTAGTTTTCATAAAAACTACGACAGTAAACTGCAAAAAATCTGTTAAAATGTAAAAAATAGTATTTGAAATGAAAACCGCTCAGTTTTTCTGATTTACCGCTCAATTTTTCTAATTTACCAAACGATTTTTTGCCTTGAAATTAGCTCAAAGAGTTATCTAAACAATTTTTAATACTTTGAAGACTTAAAAATCTGATTTTAAAGTTTAGAGTGTGAAGTAGACCAGTATTAATAGTTGAGAGATGAATTAAACCTATTCAAAATTAATATGTGGAACTATAAATACTAAAACCGCTTTGAAAACTACCCAAGAGATTATTTAGATGGTTTCAATAATTCAGAAGATTAAATGTCTAGTTTTAAAGGTTGGGTGGGTGCACCCTCATACTTGAAAGGGTGATCAAGACTTAGATTCTTTGGGTGTGTTGGGTACATATTTTTACCACTGCGCATTTTAGTGTAGCTAGTTACCATTACAGTAAAAAATTGCGCTGCAACAGCTGCAGCTGTATTCTTGGCATCCGAACACGCCCTTTCCTACTGCAACTACTGCAACAGGTATTATTGATTTCAACTGTCTTGGACATGTTGAGTGTTTATTCATCCCATTCAACATTCATCTCCAAGTGATTCCATTGAAAAAAAATCATACATTAGGCCTTGTTTCGCCTCATACTTAATTTAAGTGAAAAATAATAAATAGTATGATTTAATAATAATCATTGCCTCTATCACGCCAGATTTCGACCATCTTCTTTTCCTTTTCTGTGGTAACTTTTTCATACTCAATCCTAACTATTTAATCACAGATTCAACGCGCCATGCTTTAAGCTTATTTTCTACCTTAATTTATATTTCTATTTGGAAAGCAAATCTATAAATCATATAGGCATAATTAAAAATTAATTTTATGATGAATGATTAGGATTAAGTATGATAAAATTTGCCATAAAAAAGAAAGACATACTGATAGATGATACAATCCACCAATGCCCACCTCGTGATGATGACAGCATCTGATATCTTCCTTAAGCTGTCTGCAACTACTGTCATTTGGACCCGAAGAAAAGGAGCACCCCACAAAACGCACACACGAAGGCTACTCAGACACGTCCAGGTGTTTTTTTCTCGGAGGCTGATTCTCCAGTTTCTTTTTTTTTTTTTTGCATTTATTCTCTGATCTGGTCTAGGACAGTAGGAGAACATAAAATAAAATAATGCTCCCTCTTTATCAATTTACTTGTCACTTTAACCCTTCTATTTGTTTTTTTTCAAAACTCTTAGTATCATTCCCAATTTCCAATTCACCTTTTTTTAACAATAGTTCTAACTCTACTATTCTATTTTTCATTTCTTGTGCACCAACTTTTTTCCACATGTCGCTTAATTTCTATTATTAATTTAAACAAATTAAGGATGGATGGAATAGCAGCTTATATCGGTTCAAGTGCCAAAGTTTTTTCTGAAGGTATTAATGTAGGAGTAGCAAATAATACAGATGTACATGTACAATGCCTCATTAGTCATTCGGGCTCCTGTCTCGCAAACATTGCATCATAACTAATTTAGAGATGTAGAAGACTATTATTAACCTCATTAACCCAATTTGATTACTGACGTCTACAACTCCTATTAAGCCGCATTAGTCCAATTTTAAAGCTACATATTTGAATTTTTCATTAGTATGTTATTGCTTTAATTCATCTTTCGGTACACTTACTAAGTAGACAAGGCAAGTCCATCCATAGTGGCCCTGTTGGCACATCGTAGACTTGTTAGAAAAAACAGCTTACTTGAACAGTGAAAAACTATTAAGAATAATTTTGTCTTATTTATTCTAAAAGACTTTGAACTAATAAGCTACTTTTTTCGTTTTTTAATTGATGTCGCCGTTGACTTTTATAATCTTGACCATTTGTCTTATTCAGAAAATTTGCTCGAATGTGTAAAATTTTAAGTTGTAATTCAAATAACTCTAATGATAAATCAAATTATATCAAAATATATAAAATTTTATCAAATTTTTTTGAATAAAACAAATGATCAAAATTAAATTTAAAAATTAATAGTGTCGTCAATTTAAAAAACGGAGAGAGTATGAAGTATGGCTTGTACTTGTCTCAATAATGAAGCGCCCTACATTCATGTGACCGATTAATCGGACAAAGTGCTTGTGAGAACCGGCTCGGTTTTCGTTTCAAAAATTTCAAAAAATTGAAAATTTGAAAAATTTTAAAATTTTAAAAACCAGTCGATAAACTGGTGAAAGAGGTGGGTTTCAAAAATCGATAAAATCGAAGAAATCAATCGATAAATTAGTGATTCCACTTGATGAACTAGAAAAATCGACCAGTTTACTTTACATTTCAACCAAATTTCATTCAAATTCTGGTTTTTTTGTTTTCGTCAAATCTATTCGGACCGGTTTGAACAAAAACTTTGTTGGCTTCTTGGAAAGAGTACTGCGGAGGATTCGTGGAAAATAATTAATAATATCCGGTTTGACAATAGTAATCCCTTCACCAGTTACCAACATTCACCGCGTGATGATGACGGCATCAGATGGAGTAGTATGTTTATGTATGCCTTGCGCTGTCTGCAAGTGCTGTCGTCTGCAGTTGGAGGGAGGGAGCCCCTACAAAGCGCACACATGAAAGCTACCCAGAGTGCTGACACGTCTATACGAGGTGTTTTTCTCGGAGGCTGATCTCCAGTTTCCTTGTTCTTCTTATTTTTTCTTAGATCTGTTGTGAAAAAACATTAAATAAAATATTACTACCATCGCAAAAAAATATTACTCTCTCTTTTTCAATTTATTTGTCACTTTACCTCTTTAGTTTTGTTTTAAAATACTTGCCATTTTAACTTTTCAATGTATTTTTTTTTGTCTCTTTTAATATATCTCTTACTCTGTCACTCTCCTTCCATTTTGTGCACTTACTTTTTCCACCTCTCCTTAATTACCATTTCTACACCAAGTAAATTGCAATGAAGTGAGAGGGGCCTTCAATAGGTTCAAGAACAGCCTCTTAGTTAGAAACATTATGTCAAATATTTCCCACAGTATTAATGTTGCAAATAATTCACTTCTGAACAATTGGCCTCTTATATTTCGTATGTCCGTAAGAATTTTCAAATATCAAAACTGAAGTACTTGCGTCATAACCATCTAATTCAAGTCAGTTTTTTTTTAATCTAGGTTTTTTCTGTCATATGAATTTGATTATGATCTCATCCTCAGATGTAATACTTCAAATATACAACACTTATAGTCCAAGCAAATGACTGATGTTTAAGACTCCTATTGAACCGCACTAGTCCAATTTGAAGTAATCTATCTCATTTTAAAATATTGGCACGGTGGACTTCTAGCAATATATTTGACTATTCGCCTTATAAAAGTATCAATAAAATTATAATTTATAATATTTAAAACATAGCTAATATTTTATGCATCCGAATAAATTTTTTGAATAAGAAAAAAGAGTTAAAGATGATGTAAGAAGTTAATGATGGTAATATTTTAACGGTAACGAATACTATACATGTCAAATTTTCATGTAAATGTTTCATCTTTCCTTCTTTGGTACACTCAGTAGTACCCCATGCAAAGTCCACATTACCTACTCCACCTCGACCATCCTGCACAGATAATCACCCACATCAAGCCACCTAAGCACACACCAAATTCCAAAAAAGGACACAAAGAAAAAGCTAAAGCCAAAAAAAAAAGAAAAAGAAGGAAAAGTCAAGCACCATCAAACTGCGGAACTGCTGCCACCTCTCCTCCTGTCTGGCATCCATGGCAGCATGGCACCACCACCTCCGCCGCCACTGATCTGACCGGCCACCGTCCGCCATCCCTTCCCCGGCACGGCCGAAGGTGGCCATGCCCCCGGTAGCCGTCCAGCTCCACAGCCTCCTCTTCAAGCTCCTCCTCCGCCGCCGCCTCGCCTCCCTAGCCGCCTCCGCGCCCGCGGCCACGTCGTTCGGCGTCTCCTCCCGCCCGGCCGACCACCACGCCTCGCCGCCCTCCAACCCGTCCTTCTCCCCCGCGTCCCCTGACGGCGTCGCCACCAAGGACCTCCACCCGGACCCCCTCTCCTCCCTCTACATTCGTCTCTTCCTCCCCAACCCCCATCACCACGACGGCCACGCTGCCGCCGGCACTGTTCCTCACCTTCCTCCCCTCCGCCGCAACTCCTTCCCCGCGTCCGGGACCGCGGCACCGGGCCAGGAGCATCTCTCCGGCCGCGCGAGCGCCAGCTTCCACGGCGTCTCAACCGCCGCGGCCTACGGCGGGTACCTCCCGACGCCCGCGGCGCGGCCCACGAGGAGGCTGCCCGTGATCGTGCAGTTCCACGGCGGTGCCTTCGTGACCGGCGCCGCGGACAGCGCGGCCAACGACGCCTTCTGCCGCCGCGTCGCGCGCCTCTGCGACGCCATCGTCGTGGCCGTCGGGTACCGCCTCGCGCCCGAGAGCAGGTACCCCGCCGCGTTCGAGGACGGTGTCGCCGTGCTGCGATGGATCGCCAAGCAGGCGAATCTCGCCGCGTGCGGGCGGAGTCGGACCATGGCCAAGGGGGCCAGCGCCGACACGTTTGGAGCCGCGATGGTCGAGCCGTGGCTCGCCGCGCACGGAGATCCGTCCAGGTGCGTTTTCATTTTTCATCCGTCATGGCTCGTGTTTTTCTCCATGATTTTGCTGAAATGCGTTTATTGGTTGTTGAGTATGGCATAGGCATTGCTAGATTTATTAGAGCATCTCCAAGAGTACCCAAAAAGTTCCTCCCAAAAGACACTTTTGGGGGCAGTCCGAAAAATTAGGGTGAATTTAATACATGCCATTACAATTTTGCAAACTTTAAAATATGTCATTGATCTGTCAATGACAGATGGGGCCCTGCAAGTGAATGACATGTGGACCCGAATGACATATTTCAAATTTCACAAAATTGTAATAACATGTATCAAATTAAAAAAAAAATTAAGGGTCTATTTTAATGACCGTCTCCAACAATAGAAGGTTGTGATTTTTACCATGTTTTAGGATACGGGAAACAGGCAACAAATAAAATGAAATGTGTCTCAGATCTGAAACTTCAGAGAGCAGGTTCGCGGAGTATAGATCCCAATTAATCTACCATTAATCTAATAGCTCTTAAATGGGTTAGAAGAGAGATGGCTACCTGCGACGCCGGACGCAGTTCATCGAGGAGGGGCGGCACAGAGAGCCGGTTCACGGAGGATCGTCGGCGCGGCGCAGCTGAGACGAAGACGACGGAAAACGACCAGGTGCGGAGGGGCGGAGCAGATGGCCGCGGCCAGGTCATCGATGCGCGGCAGGTGGAGCAGCTCGCAGCCGAACATCGACGAGGCCGGATGTGCGAGGCAGGGACGCGGGCCGGCGACAAGCTGTGGGGAAACTCGGTGTGGCAGGAGTGGCGCGGAAACTTCGGCGCGAAAAGATTTCCAAGCGCGGGACGGCGGGAAATAGGATACGGGAGCCCAAAAATCTCCCTTTTTCTACCTGCATTTGAGGGGAGTTTTGGGGGAGTATAAAAGTTGGAAGTGTTTAAGGGGACTGTTGAAGGAGGTTTTTTTTATCTAATTTCCTTATAATTTGATTTAGGGAGGATTAATGAGGGATTGTTGGAGATGCTCTTAGTCCTATACCTTAACTGGTGATGCGTTTGGTAGCCTTGTTAGGTGGTGCTGATGATTGTATTTAATGCGTGGACGGTATAGTTGATCTCTTTGGTGTGATGTTTACAGTGGAGAAACCTAAACGTGTCTGATAAAATTCAGGAATCTGTTGTTCTAAGTGTTTGCATCTCTCAATCTAGCTACATTTGGTCTGAATTAGTTGAATGTGACAACTAAAATGTTGCGTTCATGCTGGATTTCAGCATGAAGACTATTGGCACTGATAACACAGTCGACTCTGCTATGACTCACTTTGTCTGATTTTATGAGTGAACAGTACTAGCTTACAGAATACTCCCTCCATTCTAAAATTGTTGTTGTCGGTTAGTTCAAATTTGAACCAACCGTTGACAACAATTTTTGAGCGTATGATTGATGTAACCATTTTTGTATTTAGAAAGTTATATTGCACATACTGGTGATTCATTTCTGGATCAGGAGCAGCTGGTACCTTATCAAACCTAGGTTCTTAAAGATCAAATGAAGCTACTGACTCTGGTTTTTATTGTTCCATCTGAAGTAATAACACTAGAAGCACGCCTGTCACTGTGTACTCACCTTCAGTGCCATTGGGTCTCAGGATTAGTGCAGGTGACTTGGGAGCTCAGAGGGGAAAGGACAAGTATTGACCATACCTGGATATTGATTGTAGTAGGGTATGTAGGGGAAGAGAGACTCAAGGCTGTTGGCCAAAATGTATAGAGACACAAGTCCACTGTAGGGGCCTCCTGCACTGTATTCAATAAAAAAAAAGCTAAGAGTGAGACACAAGGCTGTACATGTAAGCCCAAAAGTCGCAACTGTCACATGGCTTTGATTGCACTCTTCAGCTAGAAAGAGAAGTGAACTCCTCCAATGCTAGCAGTATTATATGAAGTTCAGTTGTCAATACTCTGTGCTTTGTTGGACATAAGCATTTTTTCATCGCCGCTGATCTACCTTTGTTTGTTTTGAAATAGTACTCTGGTCTGGAAAAAGAATCTGATTTTCCCAAACACTTGGCGGAAACACAATTCTGCCTTTTTCTCCCCTTATTCAATTGTACAGTAAATATTTCATAAGTTACAATTAAATTAGATTTTTGATACTATTTAGTTGTGTTATAGTGGGTCAGATGTACCAGCGGCGCCGCCAGGGATAAGGCGGCACGCGACTGGATAAGGAGGCGTGACTGATAACCGGCGCCTCCCCTTCTTTTTAGGATCATTTGTTTAGTTTGGATCCGAATTCCTAGATTATTAGATCGGATAGTTAAAGTTAGTTCCAAAGTTGTTAGGGTTTGAGGCTATAAAAGCCTATGCTAAGCTATGAATGAAATCATTCGGAGATTGAGTAATCTCCCGGGGTCCCTCGGCCTCTCTTCCCTTACGCTCAGGGAGGCGCTGACCAGAACGGCACCTCCAACTCGCCATCGCCGGGAGCTACGGCCCCGGCCTCCCACCTCCTTCAAGTACAACCTTTGAAGAAACTCACCTTCCAACAATCTGGTATTAGCCATGTCCGGGTCTGATCCGGCCACCGTTCCCACCACCACAGTCGCCGTCGCCACAACCACCACCACCACCACCGCCCCACAATCAGCTGACGCCACCGCAGTGACCCTGGAGTCTTTGGCCACGTCCGTCGCGGGACTCCAGCGCATGATGGGCGAGATTGCTACTCGCCTATCAGAGGGCGACAGCAGCCGAACGACCGAGCCATCCCAAACCATCCTGCCCTACGGGATGCCGCCATCTTCAGCGTCCCTGTCCACCATCGTACACCCCTCTACAGGGCTGCCGCAGCAGCCCAGGACCTCGATAGGGCTGGTTTCCATCACTCAGATCCAGTTTCCCCTGTCACCGTCTCCGATCCTAGGAACGGTCGCCCAACCTATCGTCTAGAGGACTCCTGCGGGGCCATCTGAGAGCGCCGAGGCGCCCCACTTCCACAAACTCTCTTTTCCCATCTACGATGGGAAGAGGGATCCGCTCGGATGGTTGCATCGTTGCGAACAGTTTTTTCGGGTGCAGCAGACACATGAGTCCGACAAAGTGTGGTTAGTCTCCTTCCCCATGACGGTATCGCACAGCAATGGCAATACATGCTGGAACGAGATGCCATCGAAGGTGGTACAGGCGCCCCCAATTGGGAAACCTTTAAGAAGCTGTGCCAACAGCGGTTCGGGCTAGTATTCTCGACCAATCACTTGGCCGAGCTTGCACGCCTACCCTTCCGGGCCGACGTGGAGTACATGCAGGACTTCTAAGCGCGCATGGCGCACGTAGGGCATCTCACCCCGATACAGCAGGTGCAGCTGTTCACGGGGGGACTTTCTGATCACATTCGCATTGATGTCGAGCTCCATGAGCCTCAGGACCTGTAGCATGCCATAACCTTGGCTCGGGCATTCGAGCGGCGCAACGCAACAACACTCAGTCCCGGCCAGGACATCGACCACAGCGTCAAGCGGTGTGATCTAGCCTGGTGCAGCCAACCCCTGCGCCGACCGCACCATCAGAAGCGGCAGCGCTGGCCGCGCCGCCATCAGCACCGGCCAAGCAGTTCAGGCGCCTATCGCCGGCTGACCTGAACGAACGCCGACGGCAGGGCCTCTGCTACAACTGCGACGAGCAGTACGTACGTGGCCATAAGTGCCAGCGGCTCTTCTACATCGAGGTCACCGATGGGGAGACCGACGACACGGAGGACACAGCAAAGGACGGTTCGCCGAAAACTCCGATCATCTCCCTACATGCCATCGCAGGCATTCGCACGAGTGACACAATGCAATTTCCCGTGGCCCCCGGTGGACAGGACTTCACCGCTCTCCTCGACTCCGGGCCCACGCACAACTTCGTCAACACCAAGGTGGCTGGGTCTCTGGGCCTCCAGTTCGGACCATGCACGGGAACCCGAGTCACGGTCGCAAACGGTGACTGCGTGCGTGCACAAGCTTAGCACGCAACCTGGAGACCACGATCGGCAACGAGTGCTTCGCCGTCGACTGCTACTCCTTCCGTTGGACACTTATGATATGGTCCTCGGCGTCACGTTCCTCCGCACGTTGGGGCCCATCTTGTGGGACTTCGACAACCTGTGCATGACCTTCTGTCGCGGATCCCGACACGTCTTCTGGCGGGGCATTGGCTCACCCAAGTCAGCGGCCAAAGCACTGGCCGCCCTGTACTCGGTCCGAGGGGCCGAGCCGGCCATGCTGGATCGCCTCCTCCAGTCTTTCGACGACATCTTCGACAACCCGACTGGACTACCACCCACAAGACCATGCGATCACCACATTCATCTTCTGCCCAACACGGCACCTGTGGCAGTCCGACCATACCGCTACCCCCAGCTTCAGAAGGACGAGCTGGAATCCCAGTGCGCAGCCATGCTGGCACAGGGGATTATCCGGCACAGTACCTCGACGTTCTCGGCTCCTGTGCTGCTTGTCAAAATGCACGATGAGTCTTGGCGCTTCTGCGTCGACTACCGTGCCCTGAACGAGCGCACCGTGAAGGATAAATTTCCTATACCAAGGGTCGAGGAGCTTCTAGACGAACTGCGCGAAGCTTGTTTCTTCACCAAGCTTGACCTGCACTCGGGGTACTACCAGGTGCGCATGCACTCGGATGACATCGAGAAGACAGCCTTCCGCACTCACCACGGACACTTTGAGTTCTTGGTGATGCCGTTCGGCCTCACAAATGCTCCGGCGACCTTCCAAAGCCTCATGAACGGAGTGCTGCATCCGTTCCTCCGTAAGTTTGTCCTGGTGTTCTTCGATGACATCCTGATTTACAGCTCATCCTAGTCGGATCATCTGCAACACATCCGGGCCGTACTTGGCCACATCATCTCAGAGGCAGGCGTCGCCATGGACGGCGATAAGGTGGAGGCAGTGGCGTCCTGGCCACAGCCGAAGTCCGCACGTGGCCTCCGCAAATTTCTCGGCCTGGTAGGATACTATCGTCGATTCATCCGTGATTTCGGCACCATTGCAGCCCCTCACACAGCTGCTTCGGAAGGATGGCTTCATGTGGTCCCCAGCAGCCACAGAGGCCTTCCTCGCCCTTAAACAGGCGCTGACAGCAGCACCAGTCCTCCAACTGCCGGATTTCACGAAGCCGTTCATCCTGGACTGCGATGCCTCGGGCTTCGGGTTCAGGGCCGTCCTACACCAAGGGGAGGGCGCACTGGCCTTCTTCAGCTGCCAGTTCGCATCTCGCCACCTGAAGATTGTGGCACATGAACACGAACGGATCGGTCTGGTACAGGCCGTTCGCCATTGGCGTCCGTACTTATGGGGGCGCCGGTTCGTCATTCGCACGGACCACTACGCCATGAAGTTCATGCTGGACCAGCGTCTCTCGACAGTACCACAACACCAATGGGTCAATAAGCTTTTTGGATTTGATTTTGCAGTCGAGTTCCGCCTCGGGCGCTTGAACACGTTGGCGGATGCATTGTCTCGCCGGGAGGACCAGGCGGAGCACCTCGCTGTTCTGTCTGGTCCCTCATTCCAATTCTACGACGACCTCGTCGTGAGTTGCAGGAAGACACGGAGCTACGGGCGTTCCGGGACAGCGTGGTGGCGGGCAGAGGCACGTCGTGGCGCGTCCAGGACGGCCTTGTCCTTCACGGCTCCCGAGTGTACATTCCAGCTACGTCCCGGTGGCTCCCCCCAGAGGTCCTCCAGATCGCGCACACCGCCGGTCATGAAGGAATAGAGAAGACACTCTAGCGGCTACGTGCAGATTTCTTCCTCGAGCGGGACCACGCCCAGGTGCGGAAGTTCGTCCGCTCATGCACCACGTGCCAGCGGAACAAGGTGGAGGCGCTGCAACCGGCAGGGCTGCTGCAGCCCCTTGAGGTGCCGTCCCAAGTGTGTAGCGGCAGATTTGGCGGGGGGGGGGGGGGCGGAGAGGGGCTCGAACTCCGCCCCCCCTCAACTCGTGATTTCCATGGAGATTTGAAGGGGAGAGAGGGAGGAGGAAGAAGAAAAATGAAGGAGGGGGGGGGGCTGAAAGGAGGAGGAAGAGAGAGGAGCCCCCCCTCCTCACTGGAGCCAACTCCGCCGCTGCAAGTGTGGGCCGACATCTCACTTGACTTAATCAAGGGACTGCCACGGGCCCATGGCAAAAGTGTCATCTTGACTGTCGTGGACCGCTTCTTCAAGTACGCCCACTTCATCTCCCTGAGGCATCCCTACACAGCCACGACCGTGGCGCGAGCCTTCTTCAACGACATTGTTCGGCTCCACGGTTTTCCCACATCCATTGTTAGTGACCGAGACCCAGTCTTCATTGGCAACATTTGGCGCGATCTGTTCAAGTTAGCTGGGGTTAAACTCCGCATGAGCACTGCCTTCCACCCTCAGACTGACGGACAGTCGGAGGCCGTCAACAAGACAATTGCAATGTATTTACATTGCATCACTGGAGATCGGCCGCGCGCATGGGTCGACTGGCTTCCATGGGCGGAGTACTGCTACACCACGTCCTACCACTCGGCCCTCCGCACAACTCCGTTTCAGGTGGTTTATGGAAGGCCGCTGCCAGCACTACTTCCATACGCCGCTGGCTCCGCTCGGACCGATACAGTCGATTCACTCCTTCAAGATCGCGACGCCTTCCTCACAGAGGTCCGAGAACGCCTTCTCCAAGCCCAGGAATACGCCAAGCGGACCTATGACAGCCATCATAGACCGCTGGTTTTGAGGTCAATGACTGGGTGTGGCTCCGCCTTCTCCACCGACCGGCTCAGTCCCTGGTTCCCGGGATACGCTCCAAGCTGAGCCCCTGGTTCGCGGGGCCATTCCAGCTGGTTGCACGTGTGGGAGACGTCGCATACCGCCTCTGCATTCCGGAGGGCGCCCGCATCCATGACGTGTTCCGTGTAGGGGTCCTAAAATCATTCCATGGAACACCGCCGGAAACTACTCCAGCACTACCACCACTACATCAAAGAAGACTCCTGCAGAAGCCAGTTCAGGCGGTGCGTGCTCAACTCCGCCGTGGTGTCTGGCACGTCCTCATTCAGTGGGAAGGGCTGCCGGAAGCAGAAGCCACCTGGGAGCACTTGGAGGAATTTCGGACATCATTCCCTGACTTTCAGCTCGAGGATGAGCTGTTTTCCGACGGAGGGAGAGATGTTACGGTGGGCTAGGTGTACCAACAACGTCGCTAGAGATAAGGGGCGCGCGACTGGATAAGGGGGCGCGGCTGATAGCCGGCGCCTCTCCTTTTTAGGATCATTTGTTTAGTTTAGATCCAAATCCCTAGATTATTAGATCGGATAGTTAAAGTTAATTTCAAATATGTTTGGGTTTGAGGCTATAAAAGCCTATGCTAAGCTATGAATAAAATTATCCGGAGATTGAGTAATCTCCCTGGGTCCCCCGGCCTCTCTTCCCTTGCACGTGCTTAGGGAGGCGCCGACCAGAACGGTGCCTCCAACTCGCCATCGCCGGGAGCTACGGCCTCGGCCTTCCACCTTCTTCAAGTACAACCTCCGAAGAAACCCACCTTCCAACAAGTTGATACATCTTATTTTTGCTCCTGGCTTTGAGTGCAACTTTTGATATTCTGAAACAAAAGATTACAGGAGTAACAATTCTGTTACAAGAAAATAAAATTTATTGACACTCTGGTCGCTGAAGGGTTATTGTAATTGTAAGTTTTTATTAATTGTCCGAAAAAGAAGCTTGAGCAGATTGTTCCATACATTTATTTTGCAACATAATTTATCATTTGTGCACCCATTTTTTGATATACTGCACATTACATTTAACTTTCTTGGTATTTTGCCTGATTACGTATTGCAAGATTCCTTTTGTGCAGTTATTCATTGAACTATTCAGCTTGTATTCTTGATTTCTTGTGGCTGCAAAGTCATTATAAATCAAGTGCATTGGTCCTTCCTCACATTTTATCCATGTATGGTAACAGGTGCGTTCTCCTTGGTGTCAGTTGCGGAGCGAATATTGCAGATTATGTGGCCCGTAAAGCTGTTGAGGCTGGGAAACTCCTGGACCCTGTGCGAATTGTTGCGCAAGTTTTGATGTATCCATTCTTCATTGGAAGTCAACCCACTCAATCAGAACTGAAGTTGGCAAACTCTTATTTCTATGACAAGTCAATGTGTTTACTTGCATGGAAACTCTTCTTACCTGACAATGAATTCAGTTTGGACCATCCAGCTGCGAATCCTCTCATTTCTGGAAGAGGACCTCCGTTGAAGCTTATGCCTCCAACCCTGACAGTTGTTGCAGAGTTAGACTGGATGAAGGATCGTGCCATTGCATACTCGGAGGAACTCCGTAAAGTAAACGTCGATGCCCCAGTTCTTGAGTACAAAGATGCTGTGCATGAGTTTGCAACACTAGATATTATGCTGAAAACGCCCCAGGCTCAAGCTTGCGCAGAAGACATAGCCATCTGGGTTAAGAAGTACATATCACTACGTGGTCATGAATTATCATACTGACCAGACCTGGACGAAATTTTCCCACCTACCTAAATCATGCATCAGGCCATGTCTTGCATCACCTCATTTCCTTCCTGAACTGTAGGCTGTAGATATTTTGGAGTGATATAATCCATCAGCTCAATGTAACATTGCCCTGAGAGATAGAATCAGACATCTGTGATGTTCGGTGATTGTTTCATGGCACTTTCAACTGTACGGGTAATCTGAGTGTAATCCTGTGACTGGTCTGAGATTGTATATTTCGCCCTTCTGACAGCATTTGAAGCTTTTCACGTATTCAGTTCCCCATTTTGGTGTCCACTGGTGTAATACAGTGCTTAGCACTGAATGACTATGTTTGCATTATAAAAGCCTGTATGGCACAGGACCAGGCATGTCGTTGGGAACGTCTGTTTTGGTGGGGGAAAATATTCAGTGTGAACCATGTCATCTACGCGCAATGTAATCTACGTTTATGCAGATTCAGTTTTGAAAATTTTAATATGATATTTTGAGAGGTTTTTCATGATTGCACCAAATAATCTGGTTTGCATTGAATAGTTTGCATGTTTAGTGAATAAGAGTTGCAAATCATTTGCTGGGTTCGGATTCATAGAAAAGAAGAATGTTGTGTGACATTACGAATGTACTGTTATCAGGGTTTTAGAAACCGATCCAGGTCCCATTTTCGATGGTGTCAAAAACCGACCGGCTATCCGGTCAGTTTTGCTACTTCGGTTTTCCACCGAAAAAACCAGTAACCTACTTAAACCGGATCAGATCAGTTTCATCGAAAACTGCAAAAATCGGGCGGTTTTGAACAGTTTCTAAAACCTTGACTGTTATTTGTATTATTTATTATCTTTGTAATAATTTCTCAAAGGGAAAATGGGTAGTATCAAAAATAGATGTTTCCTAGAAAATCATTACAAACTCATGGTCCTTTTTATCAGGTATGAATTATGACAAGTCATCCAAACGTTTCCAAGATAGCGGTAACAGAATACATATGCTTTGCTAATAAGTTTTCCTCAGCTGCTGCCACTGAGTGGACCTGCTAATACCGGCACTAACCTACAGCTGCAAAAAAAATTATTGTAACACTGATCACTCCTGTGGATGCTCTGCTTTTACAAGAGCAGAGGTCTCCGCTTCTGCAACAGCAGAGGGACCTGCATCTTCGTCCATGGAAAACCACCGGTGTCTGATCGCAGGGGCGGAGCTAGAATTTAGCTTCGAAGGGTGCTAATCTTCTTGTTTAGTATCTAAATGAGCTATTTAGTATGTAAATTACTAGAGTTTAGTACTTAATATAAGCATGATTTCTAAGCAAGGGGGGTGCTGTAGCAGGGGCAGCACCCCCGCTGGATCCGCCCCTGTCTGATCGCGTCCGCCGCCGTGAGCCTTTTGTCAGCGTGGAAGCAAAGCAAGCCAAGCAGGACCTCGCCGGCAGCATCCGACAGCTCTGGCAGGTCTTTGAAAGCCTGGAGCCCCTCCGAGTCGATCTCGTGTCGTAGGTCAAGCACCGCCATGAGCATGTCGTCCTCCGTGTCCACGTGATCGAACATGTGCTCGCCGCCGGTGAGCAGCTCGACCATCACGCAGCCAAGCGCCCACATGTCCACGGCTGGCCCGTAGCACCAGCTGCCCATGAGCTGTTCCGGCGAGTTGTACCACAGCGTTCCGACCCGCTTCTCCTTGTACTCCGGCCTGACCAGCGTGGCCATGCCGAAGTCACAGATCTTGAGCGCGCCGTCACGGCCGACGAGGACGTTCTCCGGCTTGATGTCACCGTGGATCACCCCGGCGCCGTGGATCCGATGCAACCCGTGCAGGAGCTGACGCATGAACGTCTTCGTCTCGGCCTCGGAGAAACAGCGCGCGAGGAGGTTGCGCAGGCAGGGCCCGTCCACGAGATCCGTGACGAGGAAGAGGTCGCCGGTGGTCGCGTCCGCGACGACGTCCCGGATCTGCACGATCGACGGATGGCCGCGAGGCAGCCGGTCTCGCGAACGGCCGCGCGGTGGTAGTGAGCGCCGTCCCAGCGGTTCGCGCCGCGGAACAACTTCGCGGCGACTGTGTCGCCGGAAGGAAGGTGCCGCGCCTTGACCACGACGCCGAACGTGCCCTCACCGAGGACCTCCAGCTTCTCGTAGTCGTAGATCGTGAAGAACTGGTACCTCGGGCGCTTGATGACGGTCGCCGAGGAGCAGGGCTCGTCAGCCACCGGCCGCTTCCGCGTCGCCACCGCTGCCGCCACCGTCGACATGAGGTTTTGTTCCGGGAGATCTCGTATTTCTTGACGAGAGCAGGGGAGGGAGGGAGACCGGAGACGGGGGCGTGAGGTGGAAAGTGCAATCTCGTGGGCTCCCGTCAGGTATTTGAAGCCGATTGGACGGTGGATCCGAGTCTTGGTTGGATGCATTGGCGGTTTAGATTCGGTTGGCGTGGGGGCTACGCGGGAGTTTTGCTTGGGGCAGACGCTATGTAGAGTTTAACACAACTGTTCTTATACACAGTTTGGATACTCCTGTTAACGCTACCTTTTAAAAAAAATATTAATTTAAAAAATAATATATATTAATATTAAAATTTAAAGCTTTTTATTCTGCATTATTAATGTTAATATTAACGAAAATAAATTTGTTTTCTTTTTTAACAACTTTTTTAATTTTATTTATTTATTTTGGGTAGTTGTATTTTGTTAATTAATAATATTATTTGTGGACTAAGATCTCCGAGATACAGAAAAGTTCATCCGTTTAATTTATAAACGATATTTGTGAAGAGATTTTATCTATCAGATTTATAAAAAAAATAATTTTGAGTGTATTTTTTCTTATGCACGTGTACCTCATCTATATTAAAGATGTTTTATCAGATTTAAACTATGTTTTTTAAAGAGTAAAAATAGAGATAAAGATTACGTACTGTTGTACCTAGTACTACGTTGGAACATGTCCACTATGATAAAGGAGACTGTAGGAGAGGTAAAGAGCATCGCGAAGTCTTTGCCCTGCGTTTCTTGTGAAGCAGTCGCGTCAGTTCATATGGTGTCATAAAAGACAGATCAGCGTGATTAACTGGCGTCGAAGAAACACCAACGTGTGTGGCGTGACAAATGATTTGGATTGTGAAAACTTAGCTGGCAAGGGTTATTTAAAAAATATTAGAAAAAGGTTTAAATAATTAAAAAACTCACAAGGTGATTAGCTTCTAATAATACTCCATCTGTTCTAAAATAAGTATTTTTTTTACTTTTAGAATTCACTTTTGATTATTTATTTATTTTGAATTGTTTTATTATTAAAAATACTCTAGGAATGATCTAATTTTATATATTTTTTAATTTTTTTAATAAAATGATTGGTTAAAAGTGCTGTTCAAAAGTAAAAAAGATATTTATTTGAAACGGAGGGAGTAAATGATTTCTACAGAAGTCGAGGCGAGGCACTCAGCTACTAGTACTCCCTGTCCCATAAGAACTTATAAGTTTAGGTTCCATATCATTTACCTTTAACCAATAATTTTTCTAGATTCAAATAAATTTAACAATATGAAACTTATGTTTTAAATTTCTTACTTTCATAATATATTTTTATATTATTAATATTTGTTCAACTTATAAATAAATATCAATCAAATATATATTTGAGTAAAGCTTAATGTAAACTTATTCTACGACCGAGGTAGGGGAAGGTTGTGATGACGACTGCGTTAGCACGTGAAGAACTATTTAAGTCAGAACGACATTCTTGCTGCATTGGAATAATAGTTCCTTTTGTAGTTGTATGTAAGTTTCCCCAGTTGTACTGAGAATGGTAAGTTAATTCCTTCTTCGCCATCCAAAGTTATATTTTTCTCTTCTGCACCATCAAAAATTTTCATTTCCCTTATTCACCGTTAGTTTAAATTCCCCGTTCCTTTAATGCCATTTTCTTTATATACATGAGACAATATTATGAGCATACCCGTCAACTTTCCTATATTTTTTTTAATATAATTAACTTCCATTATACTTATTGTTGACTAACTATATAGATTTGGCCAACTAATTTGATTGTTACAACCTTAATTTGGATCTGATTAAACACCTTTAATTTTTATATTGATTTAATTCGAGGAATTGTGATCATATTTTGATTTGTATAACTATATTATTACTTATTAAAAAAAATTGAGCCTCTAATAACGATCATATCTTAAGGATGTAAAGAAAATGGAATGGAAGAGATGAATAATTTAAACTGATGGTGAAAAAGAGAAATGAAACTCTTAGATGGTGAATAAGGGAAAAATATTACTAGGTTGGATGGCGAATATGGAATTTACTCTTAAGTTTTATCGGTGGGTAAGGTGTTACTGCATTACCATCTCAAATTTTCAAGTCTACAATAGTTTAAAATTTAAACTAAAATATAGATGCATAGCTCATATCATCTTCCACATCATGTAAAATTTGAGGTGAAACACTAACTTATGCATGATGCAGCAAAAAAGAGAAATCAATGTAAGAATAGTAGCGGGTTAGGGGTTCAGCATAGCAGTTGAAACCGGCATTGTTCACATACTGATTTCTCTTTTTTTTTTTTGGTTGTATCTTATATTCTCTCTGGTTATAAATATTGACACTGTTGACTTCTAACATCAATTTTGATCATTCGTGTTATTCAAAAAAGTATGATGACTATAATATATTTTGTCATAGTTTGCTTTGTCATTAGTACTATTTGAAACATAACTAATAATTTTACACATTTGAATAAATTTTTGAATAAGATGAATGGTTAAAGTTCATGTTAGAAGTCATGTCAATATATTAAAATTGGATAAAGTACAACTTTATGTTGCATTTTTGTATGATGGTAGATGACGATATGAGCAATCCAACCATATATTCTTTTTTGATTTTTAGAGCATTGTCGACGTGTATAAAATGGTAACATCCAAATGGCTTGTAACCTGGGAACCGTTATGGTATTGATATTGCGCCTATTAACCAGAACAAACATGGACAACCAAGGTGTCCTTGCTTTGTTCTAAATTTCGAAAACAATTACATAACAAGCTAAAAAAATTATAAAACTTTGCATAGGATTAAAATCATTTCACAAAGAATAACTTTTGTTTTTGATCCAAGTTCAAATTTACAATTTGTTATCTTAGAATTCAGAAGGACAAATAACCATTTAGAAGCAACAAAATAATCTAGATCTTTTTAACCTTTTGACAGAATTTCACAAAATTTTCCTAAATTCATGTATTTCTAAGTTTTTTCAAGAAATGTTTCACAAACAATTATTTTATAAAATTTTTAATTTCACTTTTTGAACTTGATTCAAATTCAAATTTCACATTCGAGCTAAATTATTTTGTTTAATTGAGCTAAAATTTCAAATTTGTTTCATTCTTGTCTTTCTAAATATTTCAAACAAGAAATGTTTCGCATACATTTTCTTTGGAAATTTTTATTTTTCACTTTTTGAACTTGAATTGAAATTCAAAATTCAAATTTGAGATAAATTAATTTTAAGTTTATTGTCAAAATTCATCTTTTTTAATTTATGTCTTTCTATGTATTTTCAAATAAGAATGATTTTGCATACATTTTCTTTGGATATTTTAAATTTTAATTTTGAGCTTAAATTCAATTTCAAATGTGATATTTGAGCTAAATTATTTTTGTTTCATTTTATATTTTTTAATTTGAGCTCAAACTTCAAATTGCTTAATTTGTGCAAAATATCAAGGTAGTTGAGAAGGAGAAGGAAGGCGGTTTTAAGCCAAAGCGGGAAAGAGAGTATCTTACTATTGCCCTTGAGAATAAGGAAACTAGGGTTTCTAGATGACGCTAGTGGCTATAAGAAGCGCAATCCACCTATCAAGGATGAAGAACAAGAGAAGTGGAATGAAAACTTCTTCTAGTTATCAATCTAGTTATTGTAAGAAAAGTCCAACACAGTGTCAACAACATTGAGCAACGAGCACTTAACATTTGCCTCCAAGAAGCCATGGCTCGGCACCTGAACCTAATATAAATACCCAATGGCTCGGCATCCGAACCTAATATAAATACCCCTTTTCTTCACTATTAAACTACTCTTGCTCGCTAAATATGGCTCGTTCCATCATTTTGCCATAAATACCCCTTTCATTCACTGCTTTCGGCCACCACGGTCATCTATTTTGCCGCTGGCAGACCATTCTCCCTCCTTTCCTTCTCTCTGCAGCACCACCTCATGTACCTCCTCTTCCTTTCTAACCTGTCGACTGAGCTTCTCCGCCACCCCCTGAGTCGCGCAGTGAGTGCTTCCTTACGGTGTCGTGGCAGCACGCCGCCCCTGGCTCAATAGAGCTCGCCAATTTCCTCAGAATGGTGTGCTGCTCCCTCGGCCTCCGCCCATCCGCTCCAGTGAGCCCCCTGCTTTATCTCCACATGCGCATAAAGATTCATGTCCCAGCTTTGGTAATGTACTCAACTGTGTCTTAGTGGTTCATCTTTCACTGACGATATAGCCCCTGGGACCTTTCAAGATGGAATCTGTGGTGATTCTCGGAGAAGGGGGGTGAGCGCCATATCACTCCCCCGTCAAGAGCGAATGATCTACAGAGAAACATGTACATCCTCTGCAAAGCGTATTAAATTTTTCGAAAAGTCTGTTATCACTAGTTATGATACATCTTTTACTTGGGCTTATAGTGATTAGTCTTATCTGTTTTAATGTACTCTCTCTGTCTCTAATTACTTGTCATTCTAGACTTCACAAGTGTTCCACTTTTACTTGTCATTCTCGCTTCTCAATATATCTTTCTCTATTTTCAAGACATTCCTATCTTTTATCTCTCTCTTCTTTTTATTTTTAGCACATCTCACCTTTTTTACCATTCTTAATTATCATGCCCACATCTAAAACGTCAAGTAAAAGGAGACAGAGGGAGTATAAATGTTTTGGGAATATGATGGCACATGTGACAAGGCTATTATGATCATTGTGTCTGAATGCCTCATTAAAATTTGGAAACCAGTGAGATCGATGTAATATCTCTTCTAGATGCAACAAACTAAAATATGATAAGCAAAATACTATGGTTTCTCTTATTCAAATCTTCTATAGAAAACTATACATAAAACTAACTTTTTGCAAAGAAACCTCGAATGTTGCTCCCTTGTTCATCTTCTATGCATGCATATACCCTTGACTAGAGTTAAGGTTTGTTGAGTACCTTCCATACTCATTCTTGCTGCTACAACATTCAGATGAAGATGAAAAAGCTCGTGAAGTCAATATTGAAATTTAGGTGTTTCATCATGAGCTCGGGTTTGCTTGTGGAGTTCTTTTAAGAGTTTCTTGTAGAGATCTCCTACCTTGTTGGTGTTTGAGGACATTTCATCCTCCTTCTGCAGATTGTATCTTAGATTCTCAATTGTGAGTATCTATTTTGTAATAATTTTCTTTATATTTGACTTGTATGTGTAATGTACATTCTGAAGACATATGTACTAAAACTGATTTAGGGATTGTTGGTACAATAAACATGTTTATTTCAGAAATAGGGTGCGACTGACACTACAAGATCCTTTTATAGTAGTGATACAAAATTTGCATTACAACAAATTCTTAAAAAATTTACACAAATGAATACTCTAATATTATCCATACATGGTGCCTTCTAAGCAGGGGTGGGCCGGTACGTAAATGGAGCCTGTATGGAACTGGACCAACTGGTAACTCATCCCACAAGGAAATTGAGACCCCTCTGTAGCAGGCTGCAGACGACCTACTGGCCTCTTTCTCTATTGGGCTGGGGTCTTCAGCAATAAACTTGCTTCATCACGGCAACAACAAATATTTTTATCCCGTGCAACTTGTTAGGCTACAGATGAAACCCCAAGCAGTCAAACCACAACGTATTTTAAAAAAATTAAAAGGAAATATAAAAGAAGAGAAAAAGAGGGGAAAAAGGTAAAACAATTACTCTCTTCTTTTTTAATTGATGGCGCCGTTGATTTTTAAATTCAACTTTGACCATTTGTCTTATTAAAAAAATTTGATAAATTTTATATATTTTGATATAATTTGATTTATCATTAGAGTTATTTGAATCACAACTTAAAATTTTACATATTCAAGCAAATTTTTCGAATAAGGTGAATGGTCAAAGTTGAATTTAAAAGTCAACGGTGACATTAATTAAAGAACAGATGGGGTAGAAAGAAAAAAAAGAAACAATATCTTGCATGGTTGGGATAGGCTGCATAAAAAAGGTGAAAGATGTTACAGTGCTTGGACTTAACCACATCTATTCATTTGATCAGATCTAATGGTTAAAAATACTGAGACACTTAGTCAAAGCTAACCAAAATAGTAGGCTTGGTACAAAAAATGATAGATCCAGTGCAAACTTAAAAATTAATATATGAGATTAATTGAGAAGGATACCTCTCAAGCACTGTAACATCTCTTGTTTGTAACACCTCTCACGAAAAGATTATTGATCAGACCATTCCTTTAACGTACACAAGCAGGAACTACATGCACTGAGCTGGTATTTGCTTTAAGTAAAACGTTGACTGACAACTTTTTTTTCTTTATTTCTCAAGGTTTTTTTGGATTGAAGGAAAATTTTTCTATTTCTGTGAAATTGAACTGATTCCTGTAAAATTTTTGCACAATTCGCAGTCAATTTCTATGCAAATCCTACGTTCAAAAAAAAGCCTTAAAAATTATGTGTTAGAGAATAATTGTACACTCGAAGACGCAGAGCTTCCGCCACATCAGAAAACATTGTGCCGGGCTGGTTGTTCACGGAAGTTTGCCGGTCGATCCGGCGAGCTCCTGCCGCCATTGGTGTCGCCATCTCTGCCTTAGCTAGGCTCTTTCTCCGCCATGGCGTTTGTGCACCTAAGCTCCACCTACGTGTAATAACGACCCGGCTGGAAAGAAACGTGGCCAGCCTTTCTATGGGAAGCTTGCCATGCGTTACTTTGACTTAATTACAGTGAAGGAGTTCTCCTCACGCATCGATCGATCCCTAGCACAGCAGGATACTAGGGTGTCGGCATCTGTATAGAGATATATATAGTTACGCGTTTCAACGGAACTTTCTCAATGTGGAAAAGAATATCGTGTATTCGTGTTCTACGAAACTACTACCACCCAAGGAAAGCCAAATCAACTTCGACTGCGCACCTAATCGGAAAGCAGTTAGCCGTCGAGAGATAAAGTTGGATATTAGTTTGTCCGATTTAGACCAGGATATATATTCTACCTTATCCCGGATAGGATTCAGAATTGACAATAAAGAAAAATGTTGTTTGTTGATAAAGAGGTATGATCGACTTGCAAGTTTTTACACGTAACACTAGCGTACATAAGCAGCAGAGGGCATGGAAAAATCCAAGTTTTACTGGATGAAGAAACCCCGTGGACAGTGATTTTTATCCACAAAATTTACTCCATTCAACTTGTTATATCACTTTATTATATATAGAATTACTTTACCTGCTATCATACCTGTCAATGATCAGCTGTTCCATGCACAAGTTGAAGATAAAAAGTAATATAAAAATGACTGTAGGTAAGTAATTAAAAAGAGTCCCAGAAGAAAAGCATACGTTGATTCCTAACTGGTCAAAGCTTTATCATTAACATTGAAACTTGGATTACACAGATATATATTGACTTTATTGGTATCACATTTTGATCATTATTTCTATTTTAGTTTATTCTTGGCTGATTGCAAGCTAGGTCCAACAAAACTGTATCCAGTCGTACGATCTTTATTGCAGCCATTTTACATTTACTAAAAACCTTACAACAAACATTTTTCTTTTTGCTAGAGATATTTTTAGATAAAGATCAAAATATTATAGTAATATCAGTCAAAGCATATATTCAAAATTAGAAATACGAGGCCGCGCCGTCTAGCGGCCTCCGAGAGTATCCATGATAACTTCCTTTATGTGCTTCATCCAATATGTTCTGCATGGTTCATTTATTACGAGCTGTTCATGGTAGCCTCCTTTCTTTGCCTTTCCTCCTTCCTTACTTCCTTCGTTCTTGTAGCATGAAGGTGACATTTCATCTTGTAGCTGGATGTGATACTTCATGGTTCTCTGCCACTGGAAGCAAGAAAAAAAACCATCCTCTCGTGGTACGTTGGAGTTGCAGTGACATGACTTATCTCTGTCCCTACAGTACTTTCTTCATCCTAAAATAATTGTGTTCGGTTTTTATGATATCTAATTTTTATCAATAATTTTTATAGTTTTATTTTTAATAACATAAGACTTGTACTTTTAAAATTCATCGTAAGAAATCTTTTTATAATATATATTTTATATTATTAAATTTGATAAATTTTTATAGAAACCATTAGTCAAAAGATAAGGTTCATCAAACGTGGATGTAAGTTATTCTGGAACAGAGTTACCACCCGCGCGATATCTTTCCTTTTGCAAGCAAAGTGGCGGTGGCATCTCATGCCGGCCTATTGCTTGCTCAGTCTTCTGATAATGTGCTGGAGGTGACATATCGGTGATCCTTACTCAAACAACATTGAAAGAAAACAAGCTTCGAGTGCATGTCATATTGGTGTTTACATGTAGTTTCCGTCTTCATGGTATAGAATCTATATTGGCAGACTGAGGTTCTTAGAAATCCATGTGTATTAGTTACTCTCTTCATTGTTTAATTGATGTAGCTGTTGATTTTTACATTTGATTTTTACATTCAATTTTGACCATTTGTTTTATTTAAATTTTTTTTGATAAGTTTTATATAATTTGATTTATCATTAGAGTTATATAAGTCACAACTTAAATTTTACACATTCGAACAAATTTTTTGAATAAAATAATAGTTAAAGTTGAATATAAAAGTGAATGGCGATATCAATTAAAAAACGAAGATAGTAGCTAACAATGGTCAGTGTTTCTACAGAGAGGAAATGATACGTGTGATGTAGTATGATAAATTATTAGTTATGGAGGTTACGCAGGGAGATTCATGTTTTCTAGTTGTGCCAGCCTTAGAGTGACCTTGAAAAATATTATCATCCCGCGTTAGCAAGCACGGAAACTAGAAAATCAGTATCTTAGTAGTCTGTTGGACCATGTAACCTGGTTCTTTATTCAGTGCGAGCTACAGGGTCATCAGTTTTTCTTTACTTCGTTCTTGGCTTTCAATTCTTTTTTAAAGTCATATTCTCTCATCTATATTCACAATTTTAAGTCTGATCCACTATACACACATGAGAGATGACACAAGTGAGTCTGTAAGATGGTGCACGAACTTGTAAATCCTGTAGATGATACTCATCTGTGTAACAACAGCGGTCCATAATTCTTATGTACAGAAATTATGTATGAAAACTGGTCCTTCAACCATGATGAGTTAAATTAAAGTAAATTGATCACTCTCTTTTTATACTTGTTGTTTGCAACGCCAAATAGAAAAATTGAAACGAGTGAAAACAATAGCAGGCAATAAATCACTCCGACCTCAACTTCTCTATGTTGTTTCTATAAACTATAAATCATTTTATTCAAAGTCACCAGCAGGGAAGTGCAGGCAAGAAAAATTTACAGCTGCAGGGAAGAAAAACATGGCATCTAAAGGGAGGTATAATTTCTACCAGACAATCTAAACCATGGAGGTATAGGTATCTTTTTGTCCTGGACTGCGACCTATAACCTTAGTTTCCCCATTATATAGTAGTAGGAAATAAAAAGAGTAAACTATGAAATCTTTTTTTTTGAAATGGAGTTACTGTGAAATCTAATGCAAAATAACTGCTACCTCTCTATGTTTATTTTAGCAGGAAATCAAAGAGAATATTTGGAGGGAAGCATTTAAGCGCGACACTACTATATAAAATCGAACCCGTACGATGGCCAAATGGTTTATGTCAAGTAATCAGACTCGTCACGAGCCTTAGGACTCTAGTTCTTCAGTTAAGAAAGGTCCAAAATCTTCTACTTGTCAGGGAGGTATTTCCATATTTTATCCACTTTTTTTTATTACAAGGCCTACTAGAACCATTGTTCCTTATCTGTAGCAATTTTGTTATTATTCTTGCAAAATAATGGTGCACCGCACATGGCAGATGTCAAACATAACTATAGTTAGCACCACGTAATCACAAAAGCATTTTGTTTTTGGGAGAGAACATTGTCCTGAAGCATTCTATAGCTACTCTCTGAGACAAAGCTACATAAATTATTTTGATGTATGTCCAATCATATATCCAAACTGATATATTATCAGAAATTTGATTAGTTTGGCTGTCACTATCTCTAAAAAAAATAGCATCGTGTACTGGAGGGAAAGTATATAGCATCCAGAGGTACTCCCGGACAACCTAATCATGGATGATGCTTGCTGGTGGAAAATAGATTAGTACTACGTTTTATGATTTCGTCCAGGACACCTTAGCTTGTCTTCAACTATACTAGGCACTAACTAGGGGAAAATTGGAGAATTTCTTGTCCTATGAAATCATGCCAAATAAATGGTACCTGCATGTTAAGAAAAGTTTTCAGTGAGAAATTTTGTAAGTTTGCTCTGGCACCGATCTCAGAGTTACACGACTATACGAAATTACGCTACGCACAGCCAAGTGATTTAAGTCTAGTAATCTGACTCCTCATAATTTACCAGAATTAATCTTGTTCCTGAATCAAGAAAAGTCCAATATCTGCCAGTTACCAAAAGTTCCCCAATATAATTAACCGCCAGTCATCTTTTCGAGCAGTAGGAAAGATATACACTAAAGTTGACTGCCGGTACTGGTCATTTCGAAGTATCTGCACAGATCGGCTAAATTTCAATAGACTTCCATCAGACCACTAATTTATCAGAGTTGATCATTGATCGATTAGTCTTTGATCAAAGAAGTCTTCGATATATACAGAGAGAGGATATCCTTTTCTTTAGAAAGATGTATTGTCACTGTAACTTTTTGGAAAGCAGAAACAATATTGAGAATCTATCATGAGTGTTGAAGGAGGCAATGTGACAGACCGCCCCGTGAAAAGATGATCCATCGACCTTTAGCATCTTATTGCGTGTCACTCGGCGACGAGGACCAATAGTACAACTCAAGCACAATAAAATACAATACAAACTGATGTTTAAGTTACAAACTAGAGTTTTTAAAAGCGCGGAAGCATTCACTTATTTAAAATACTACTAAGGTCTCCTAAAGACAAAGCTTAAGATGCTATCGATGCTCATACGATGCATCTTCTAGCAACAAACAAACAGCTCATCGTGACGAGCAGGGCTCTCAACGGACATAGCCATCCTCGGGGGTTGCTCCTGCCGGTTAGTACAAAGGAGGCAAAGACAGATCACCTGCACACAAAAACAACAGAGACCACACCCTGAGCATTCAAATGCTCAGTAAGTCTTACCCGTCATAGTGGTCAACTACAGCTGACTTCAAAAGATATGATAAGGCTGACTCACATGGGATAGCTATTTACAAAAACCGGCGCTAGAAGTAGATCTTACTTCAAGTTTTAGCAGTAGATTAAGTGTAAAGGAATATAAATTTAATTTGCACTATCAACTACCACAATCATGGTTGTCAAATAATTTAATAAATATATCAGACAAATCATATTGTTTCCCTTATCCACTTCTTCTTTCATTTCTTATTACGATGTGACATAGTAAGATAAGTGGTACTCGTTACTGTGAGGAGCAGTGATTATAATTAATTTACATCCAGCTGGAGAAACTTGATCACACGACACGTACGCGCTTTTAGAAAGCCGCACATGACAACCTTTCACGTCAATGGTACGTAGTACCGGTTCGATGCTCACCTCTTTCGAACAGTGGTCCTCCATGCGATAACCACATCGGGTCTATCTATGGTTAGCCCCAAAGCTCTCTCTTCTAATCATCTTCAAAAAAGAGGTTCGGTTACGTCCAGTCACTGCACACATTGGGCTACATCAGTTTTTTGGAGCCCAAATATGCAGTATGTAATCAGTACTGTTCAAATTTGATCAGCAGGGCCGACAACGGTACGGTCCTTAATCATCACGGACAGAGCTATCACACACAGGATTCCTCTCCTGTTGCAATCTTATATTTCTCTGTCTGGTCTCAACTTATTTTCTCATCCAGTAATACTTTTGAACCAGAGGGTAAAGCTTATAGCTCGTGAGTGAAGTTCCCAATCACTCAACTTTTACCCTTAATTAAAAATAATAGCCTAGCTCTACATCGAGATACCCGTACCAAAATACTTAACATAGATAAGGGTTCTATTGTACAGTCTACGGTTTCAATCAACTCCTATAAACCTAATGAACAATACATTAATCATATCATATACAGTGGTAAAATAAAATCCTAAAACAAGGTTAATGCACCGGGGCTTGCCTTGACCTTGCTCAATGTTAGCTTCTTCTGCCGAAGGATCGTCACCACAATCCTCCTCGTACACTTCTGGTCCTATATATGAAATGATATGCGAAATAATGAATTATGCTGTTTTTTTTAAAGTTTAAACCAAATTACAGTGATAGTTTCTTATTTTTAAAAGAACACTAGTAAATGTAGTTACAAAATTCTTTGGACATGATTTTTGAAACTTAAAGTATAATTTAATTTGTCCAAAACATCAGAGAAGGTTATAAACTAATTTTTGACAAATTTTCAGAATTTATTAAAATCAAATAGATTTATAATAAATTAAACACTATCTAAACACAATAAATTACATTTAAAATTATTTTTGATGTAAATAATTATGAAACCTGTCTGAAACATACGGTTTAACTAAAGAAACATGAAAGTGAATGTTATAACATTTTAACATGACAAGGAATGAAGATAATGAATTAGTGAGCTATTATGTGATCTGAGTTATTCAAATTATTTTTACGCATAAACTGAAATTTTGTTAGCTTCAGAACATTGTTCTAGTTGAAAGGATCCTACCAAAATTTATTTCACAAGTTTCCGGGTTAGGATGCATTTTCTACTAATTTTAGAAGTTAGAAATTATTTCTGGACTATCAATTCGAAAATAATAAAATTCCACAGCCTTGTTGGGCCCTTCCGCGCATTGGGCCGCAAAAAGGCCTGGCTCATTTAGGGCAGCCACACGGTGGCCACAGACCCGGCCGCACCGGATCCGCGGGGCGCAGAGGATCCCGGGAGGGGAGCGCAGCCCCAGCTGGCCATGGTGGCACGACAGCCGGCCGGCGGCGGCGGCCTTGCCGGCAAAGTGCTTCCGGCAGCCTGGACTATTGCCCCTTGCACTAAAATGATCGCGACAGCGTGGGGAACGATGTGGAAGGGTTGCCGGACCAGGGTCCTCACCGGAACAAGGGCGCCGGCGACGGGTGGCTCGGAAGTGGCTTCGGTGGCGGACTGCACTTGGCACGTATGACGAGAGGCCAAACGGCTTGCACCTACAGCTTTTGGGTGGCGCGAGGAAGGATGGCATGGGTGATGTCGACATCGACGGAGGCCGGAACAGGGGCGTCGACGGCGATGTCGCGGGTTCAGGCCGCCGACGGTCGTTGGAGCTTCAAAAATCCTGCGAAACAACTAAGGCTCCCGCAGATTTTGCAGCTCCGCAGGTATGCCTGGTGTTTAAGAAGCCGGAACCGAAGGAAAAACGGAGGTGGGGTTCTCACCGGCTGCCGGATTTGGAGGAGACGACCGGCTGTCCCTGCAGACCCAAAATTGGGGAAGGACTCGAATTGGTGCAGCTCAGGGCAGGGAAGGAGAGAAGGAGCTCGTGGGCAGCTTAAGGGTGTTCGAGCGCAGCTCCTAGTCGAAGGACGGAGGCCGGGGATGGCTCGGAGAGGGTGCTCCACGGCGGCGTGGTCGTGCGTCCGAGCTCGGGCACGAGAGAGAGAGAGAGAGAGAGAGACGGCGCAGGCCGGGAGAGGGAGGGGAGCTCGAGCACATTCACTCGGTCGATCTTGCGTGATACGCTCGCCCCGTACCCGGCGTCGTGTCATCCATGCCAGGAGGCTCCAATGGAAAGGCAGCAGCTGTGCTGCACGGTGGCGTCTGGAGGTTGGGGAAAGAGACCTGGGGGCGGCTGAGAGGTGGGACCCGCAGCCTTCTCATTTTCGTGATTTTGCTGATTTCCTGGAAGCACCTTCTGTTTTAGTCCAAAATCAGTACTTCCCGAGCTCTAAAACTTGTGAAACTTTTCAGAGTGGTAGAACTTTTCAAAAGGAACAACTTTCACTTTTGTCCCAAGTTCAAATTCGAAAAGGATTTTATTTTATAAAATTCGGAAATTAGGCAACCATTTAAGAGAAATAATTCTTTTGGGGCCTTTTAGTCCTTGAATAAATTTCACAAAAATTCCAGTATTTGTAGGACCTTTCAAAAGAAATTTTTATTTCAAAACCAAACATTTAAATCAATATTTTGAACTTGTGTTGAAATTCGAATTCAAATTTGAGATTTGAGTTTTTGTTTCAATCATTTTAACTCTTTTTGAGCTGGGTTCAAAATTTCAAATTTAAAACGAACTTGCTTCTTTATTCAAAACACAAAGTGTTACAGGCAAGCGCTCTAACATAAACTAGCTATGTGGTAAGGCCTCTTTTGGAATAGGGGATTTTTTTTTCATATTTCCTGTATTTTTTCTGTGAAATTGAACTAAAACCTATGAAATTCCTGTATGAGGTTCCTTTGAAATTCCTACGTTTACCACATGGTTTCTGTTACTACTAGTATTGAAGATATTGTAAGACTTAGGACTATCAAGATGTAGTAACAGTATAGTTGATATCAGTTTTGACTTTCTGTTGATTTGCGGACGATTTGATGTTCCTTGCCTCTGAAAAGAGTGAGAACTTTGAACACAAACACTCCAAAGTAGCACGTGTCTCTAAACTCCAACGCTATCTTGCGTGTTCCAAGTGACGATTAATCAGCTTCCCCATCATCTCCCTATAAATAGCACTCCTTGTTTCTTCTAACAAACCTGTAGCCATTGTTAGCTACACTTTGTTTTTTTTTTAATGATACACATGAAGAAGGCCATGGTTCGGCTCTCTTTCCTGCTTGCTACTGGCCTCATCGCCATTTTCGCCTCAGTAGCTCAAGCAGCTATCGTGGAGCACACTTTCAACGTAATTGAGTGATAATATATATATCCTGAGTTTTTTTTGCCGAGTTTGTATATATATATATATTGAAGTTCAGATATATATCGTTTGATCTACAATATACATATCATCATATTTTACTTCTTTGTTGATCAGTTAATCTTCTAGACATCAATGTTTCTCGTCCTATAGTTACGTAACCATATATACAGCCATTTATATAAGAATCATGCTTGTTTGTAGTAGGACAATGAAACATCAGGTCCCACTACGTATGATTTGCTAATTATTATTTCATGCTGTGCTTATTACAATCAGGTTGGAAACTTGTCTATAAGCCAACTGTGCCAGCCGGCGAGGATCATCACGGCGGTGAACAGCCAACTCCCCGGCCCGACGATCAACGCCCGGGAAGGCGACACGGTGGTTATTCACCTCGTCAATCGCTCGCCTTATAACATGACCCTTCACTGGTAATTAAACTATATTTATCGCTAGTGAGCAAGTAGGAATATATCTATGGTCAAGCTTAATAATTCGATCTTGGACTGACGTCGTACGCAGGCATGGCGTGTTCCAGCGCGGCACGCCATGGGCGGACGGTCCGGCGATGGTGACGCAGTGCCCGGTCAAGCCCGGTGCCAGCTACACGTACCGCTTCAACGTGACGGCACAGGAGGGCACGCTCTGGTGGCACGCCCACATCTCGTTCCTGCGCGCCACCGTATATGGCGCGCTCGTCATCCTTCCCCGGGGCGGCGCCGAGGCCTACCCGTTCCCCAAGCCCCACAGGGAGGAGACCGTCATCCTCGGCGAGTGGTGGAACGCCAATGTCTATGACCTTGAACGAATGGCGTTCCTGACCGGCATCCCGGCCGCGCACGCCGACGCATACACCATCAACGGCAAGCCGGGGGACTTCTACAACTGCTCCGGCGCCAACCGTATGCTACTCACCCTTGTCCATGACTCTATGCCGTAGATAAACGTTATGTCTAAGTCATTGCTTCATTAGATTGAACGGGCTGATAATGTTTTATCTGCATGCAGAGACATTTAAGTTTCAGGTGCACCGGAACGAGAGGATCTTGCTCCGGATCATCAACGCGGCGCTGAACACGCCCTTGTTCGTCAAAGTCGCGAACCACAGGTTCACTGTGGTCGGCGCGGACGCAGCCTACACCACGCCGTACGACACCGACGTGGTGGCGATCGCGCCGGGGCAGACCGTGGACGCGCTCATGGTTGCCAGCGCTGCCGTCGGGCGCTACTACCTGGCGGCGTCCCCGTACGACAGCGCCATCCCGCAGGGACCGCCGTTTAGCAATACCACGGGAACGGCCATTGTGGAGTACGTAGGTTCCACCGGAAAGGAGCCGCCGCAGCTGCCACCGCGGCCGGAGTACACCGACACGGACACCGCGTTCCGGTTCTTCTCCAACCTGACGGCGCTGGTGCTGCCTGGCAACCCGACCGTGCCGCTCTCCGTGGACACACGTATGTTCGTCACCGTCGGTCTCGGCGTCTCCGACTGCCAGCCGGAGCAGCTGTTCTGCAACAGGAGCACCACCGTCTTCTCCTCGAGCATGAACAACGCCTCCTTCGTCCTTCCCAAGAGCGTGTCCATGCTCGAGGCCCACTACAGGAAGGCGCCGGTCGGCGTGTACACCCGCGACTTCCCCGACCGGCCGCCGGTGATCTTTGACTACACCGCCGACGCCAGCGACAACGCGACCATGCAGTACACGACCAAGTCGACCAAGGTGAAGACGCTGAGGTACAACGAGACGGTGGAGATGGTGCTGCAGAACACGCGGCTGATCGCCAAGGAGAGCCACCCCATGCACCTCCATGGCTTCAACTTCTTCGTGCTCGCGCAGGGCTTCGGCAACTATCACCACGCCACGGCGGTCAAGCAGTTCAACCTAGCCAACCCGCAGGAGCGTAACACTATCGCTGTCCCCACCGGTGGCTGGGCTGTCATCCGCTTCGTGGCCAACAACCCCGGTACCTAATCAAATACTGGCACTCAAATTTATTTATATTTGAGAGATATCTTTATGTATCATTGATAAGATAGGTGATATTGATATATCGGTGTGACAATATTTGAAATATTGAATAACACGTTGTGTCTCTATTCGCAGGGATGTGGTTCATGCATTGTCACTTTGACGCTCATCTTGATCTAGGGCTGGCAATGGTATTTGAAGTCCAGGACGGGCCAACAGCGGAAACATCGGTGCCGCCGCCTCCAGCAGACCTGCCACGATGCTAAAAAACATTTCATCAACTATAATTGCTTGAATTTGATGAGTAAATATATATATTTATCAACAAATGATTTGTATAGAAGCGCTATAAATATATAGTTAGTAGCCTTGTTGAAGGTGTCATATTTGTATAGTATTTCCCATTAATAAGATTGTTACATGTGATTGTTTGGATTCGAAGCATTAATAAATGGATATGTTAATTGCTGATGAATTCTACGGACACAAAATGATGAAAAGGAGGACCATGTATAGAAACTGTTACACACATATTTCGTAGTTCTATATGGTTGTGTCCATTCTGAACTAATATCATGCTATGCCCGTCAAAATACGTACTCCCTCCGTTCTTAAATTGATGTCGTCGTTGACTTTTAATTTTGACCATTTATTTTATTCAAAAAATTTGCTCCAATGTGTAAAATTTTTAGTTGTGATTCAAACAACTTTAATGATAAATCAAATTATATCAAAATATATAAAATTTATCCATTTTTTTAATGAGACGAATGGTCAAAGTTGAATTTAAAAGTCAACAGCGACATCAATTAAAAAAACAGAGAGAATACGTAGTAGTTAGATTTTCTCCAAAAGGAACCAATTTGAAACAGAAAAACAACTACCATAGTTGGTAACGACCAGAGTCCGTGAGCAACATGAGTCCCTTACGGAAAGCATAGGTTTTGCGGTCAAAGCATCTTGCACTGACCTCACTTAGGCAGAAGAGGACTTAGGGAAAGACTAGCAGAATGGCATTACGTTTTCATGACAGACGGAGTATCAGCTCCAAGTACTCGTTGATAAATGAGATAATACTCAATTCCATCATTCAACTATCAACAAAAGCTCAATTTTGTCCCTCAACTTCTAAAAGGTTCAATTTAATCCTTGATTTTTGATTAGAGGATCATCTTCATCTCTGATCTAACGTGACTGCCCATGTGGCATGCCACATCAGTACAAGGCATGACACGTTAGTGCAGGTATGACACATCAATTTCAATTTCAAATTCCAAATTTCAAGTCATTTTTCTCTCAAACTATAACTCTATTTTTGATCTGTTTGAACCACTGTGTTTAGAATTAATGCAAAAAAAGATCATATAAAGATATATTTTTCTTTAATGTTTGGATTGTTTTAAGAATCAGATGTGAAAATTTATATATCCCAAATGAATATATTTTGGTATTTTAAAATTTGAAAATTTCAAAATATAATTTTTTATTTTTCTTTTGCGTTAAAAAATGGTATTTCCTACATTTGACTGGATTGCTTAAGAGTCGGATTATTAAAATATGAAGTGATATATAAAAATGTCAAATATTTGTAAATTTTACGATATAAAAAGAAAAAATATAACCATATAGGATTTTTTTTGTTGTATTAATTATAAGAAGAACAATTGTTCAAACGGATCTGAAAACATAGTTACTGTTTTAGAGAAAAATCGAGTTAAAATTTATAATCTAAAATTGAAGCTGATGTGACATGGTACATGCTGACAAGGCATGCCACATGTGCATCCATGTCAGCATAGAGATGAAACTGACCCTCTAACTAAAACTCAGGGATTAATTTAGACCTTTTAAAAATTGAAGGATGAAAGTGAGCTTTTGGCGATAGTTTAAGGACTAAAATGAGTATTATCCCTTGATAAATTATCACAAATGTTTTGTTAATTTTAATTTAAAGCAAATTACTAATCTTGTATATAGCTTCAAATCATATCGTCAAGCTAGAGCGTTTGCACTACGCAAAAAACACAATGTTATTGTACATCTAAATATTAAAATTGAAAGAAAAGGCTATGTTTCACAAACATTCAGTATTATTAGGGGATTCAGATTTTCTAATTTTTGGATCATGGCATGGGCCAGCCTAAGAAGTAAGAACTCTTTCAAATGATCTTAAGAATTCATCCCACCATCACAACATTACACAAATATACTGTGATGCTGATCCGCAACTATCAATTGGACTTTTTTTATACCCACTTGCATCTTAAGTATTCGCAATGTCAGGGGCTACGATCCGAGTACCAAATTGACAATATTTTTGAGCAAGAACATATATACAATCCACATGCTCCACACATTTTTCCAACCGGTTAGTGCTTCCCACCATCCAAATCCTCCTCTCCCTGCCATCAGCATAAACCCACGGCCAATCTTCCTTTGCCGCTGCTGGTGCTCTCTCACTGGCCCGGAAAAGCTGGGCTTCCAAACTCACTCCACAATGTTAACGCTCACTCATCTCTGCAAAAATAAATAAATAAATAAATAAGTAACGTTCGCTCCTCCTGTGTTCATGTGGTCTCTCCCACCAATTTACAGGGAACTGTTAACGCTGGCAGACACTATGATTACCGTGCTCCATCGGAGTGTCCAATATGGCTCATGCCTCACGACTGGAAATCGTAATAAGCTGGACCATCAGGCCGTTCGATCATGCTCTGATCATGATATTAGTGCATACTAGATATATCATGCTTTAGATCTAACTGATCATTTTATTAGATATTTGTTAACGTCGATACAGGTTCGGGCCAACGCACCGCTCGCATGTCCGTGTGCGGAAACGCAGGCGTTTTTTCAACGCCAGATTTAGACAGCACTTAGTCAAGCCCGCCTCGGGAGGGACCTCGTCGGAGGATGATCGTCTTAGGGTTGATCCGAGCTCGGTCAGATTAGCCGAATCGCCTTCAGTCGTCGCCAGGACGAAGGAAGAACAGCAAAAGAGGTCGAGTGAGGGGATTAGGGTTTAGAAGAACAAAAATGTAAAGACAAAGGATAAGTTCGATTGGGATACCCTCAACCGGTCATAGGCCTCTGTTTTATAGAGGTGGGATGGTCTTATCCCGTAGGATAACATATCCCCAAGTTAGAAAACAAATTAGAATTGATCTGCTGAAAACTTTGCTAAATCGACGTCACCAGAGTGTCCGGTAACATGCCGGATACTCCGGTGACCGGAGTCCCCGGTAAGATGCCAGAGTATCCGTCGTGTAAATCCGACAACCCGAGAGGGCTTACCGGACAGTCTGACATAGTGCCGGACACTCCGGTGGGTTTTATGCTCCAACCCAAGAAGGCTTGCCAGACAGTCTGATATGGTGCCGGACGATCCGGTGGGCTGAAAACTCAAACACGAGAGGGACTACCGGACAGTCCGACGTGGTGCCGGACACTCCGGTGGGCTAAACGTCCAAACCCGAGAGGGCTCTTAGATATGTGACACCTGCATTTTTTAACACAAAAGTCATGACAACGCACTTAAACAACCCTACAAAACTAAGAGATCTAAAAGCAGTTTTAAACATATCCTCTTCGCCGGAAGCATTATTAATCAACATATCAGCTATGGGCATAGGATATTCATCTTTAGGAGTGGCTCTATTCAAATTTCTGAAATCAATGCAAACTCTTATCTTACCGGTGTTCTTCTTCTCTACCGGCACGATGTTGGATATCCACTCCGTATACCTGCAAGATCATATAAATTTCACATCAAGTAATCGGTTAATTTTCTCTTTAATCCGATCATGCATATTCGGGTTAAATCTTCTCATCGGTTGCTTACAGGGCCCAAAACCAGATTTTATTAAAAGCTGATGCTCAACTAGCTCGAGGCTCAACCCGGACATTTCATTATAAGACCATGCAAAATAGTTCACATATTATTTTAGTAAACCGATTAATCTCATCTTATAATTGACTTTCAGATTTTTGTTTATAAAAGTCGGCCTATGATTATCATCGCTACCAAGATTCACCTCCTCTGAGGATCAACCGATGCAAATCTTTGTCCTTTTTGTCATCTATAGCTTCACACATATCGTTCGTGTTGGACCGATAGTGTTCCACTCTCTTTTGCAACCACTCAAGATTGGACTTCATTAAATCACATTGTATGATTGAGCCGATTTTCCATCAAAACCATCTCTAGTCACACTAAGAAAATCCTAATCCTAATCCGTCAAGTCTACACCGGTCAAGCACTTGACGGTATCATGCGGCAAAGAAGACGATTCGGTTATAGCAACACAAGTCGATGCATCCGCATGAACAACCTCTATATCATCACCAATCCATTGAATAAAAAATTGGTGCAATGTAGAAAGAACACATATATTAGCATGAATCCAATCACACCCTAAGATCAAGCTATAACTACCGCACACATCAGCAACAAAGAAAGCAGTAGCCATGGTCTTGCTCTCAACGGTGAGCTCCATAGAAGCGACCCCCTTAGGCTCGATAGGGTCTCCTCCTCTCACACCGTTCAAAGTCATCTTGGTCCAGATGAGCTCGTCATCGGCCTTACCTAGCTTTTGAACAAAGAAAATGGCATTAAATTAACAATAGCACCGCCATCTACAAGCATGCGAGAAAATCAGTGTGTCATTAATATGACCTCTCACGTAAAGGGGTTTCAAATGGTTCTCCTATTCCTTGGGCTTCTCAAAGATAGCACTTTTTGCCCGAAAGTAGAATTGTTGCATAACCTCTTCATCTACTAAAGAATAATCGAAAAGAGACAAGCAAATGGTGTTGATATTCATACCTTCCCGATGCGGTGTAGGCTCGTAGTTCAAGAGGTCGTCGTCATCGAACTGGGACATATCGATGTCTCTCGTGGGCGAAGGCGCTGTAGAGTCCTCTCCCAACACGGCGTTGGCCAAACCCAGTGCCTTCGGAGTAGCCACCGCCTCCTCCATCACCGACGGAGTGGGAACCTCGGGCTCCTTAACTCTCCACTGCTTACCTTGAGAGACCATCAGCTTGGTCTCGTTGAGGACTTCATCCCTCTTCTTCTCCGCCTCCTCCTCCTGAATCTTTCGGAGGTGCAACCTTTAAAACTTTCTCTTTTGAGTGTGGGTCAACCCAAGCGGGCACCACCTTGGTTGCAAGTACTTGGAGGAGCTCCTGCTGCCGCTAGCTTTCTGATCATGGGAAGCTTTTCGACCGGATCATCCAACGTGATGGGTCCTGTAAAGACTCCCTCGATTTTGAATCGGTTGTGTCGATTTTCACAACATCTCCGGATGCGTTTTCTTGGTGGACAAAAGTGGAAGGGGCAGTTTCATTACCTTGCTTTGGGCGTCACTCTTGTCTAGGAGCGGTGGTGGAGCCCCCTCCTTGTACCTTGGTCGATCGACACTCCGACCGATCCGAAATAGGGCCGGAGAGCCTCATGAAGACATCTCCCCTCGGTCCATTACACCTCGAGTGAAATGGTGGGTATGGCATCAGTGAAACATGAATCGGTGGCATGGGCATCTATGGTCCCTTGTATGGATGCCACACCGAGAACGACAGGGAAGGCATAGGAGGGAACCATAGCGGTGGCACTCTGATCCCATGTGGAGGAAGAGGGGGAGGCTCACGAACAGCCACGACTTGCCTCATCTCCTTCCTAGGTGGGCTGCCTCCTCTCGGTGATGATCTCGGCCGCTTCATGATCAGTCTTTTGGTTTTTGTATCTGGCCATGAGATGGTCAAAGGTGCTTTTAGGCCCCATCTTCCTGTCCGTCGCCTTGCCTTTCTTTATCTTCCATTTGCCCGCCTAAGGATTCTTTAGCTTTATCGTCTTGGGCTGTGGAACTTGCCCACCGGGTCTCGAGCATTGGATGGTGACTTTAATACACTCTTGACCATCGGGAGCCTTCTTGAGCACCACCTTCCTAGAAACACCTTTCTCACTCAGAGAAATAGGCATCTCTTCCTTGATGATCACGTTCTATCCCTTGGTTGTATCAGTTTGATGAGGCCGAATCAACACCTTGGGGTTAATCTCTAGAGTGTTGACGGGGAACGAGTGTTTGCCGATCTGCATCTCCTTAAGACTCAATCATCTCTCATTAAGGGCCGATTGGATCTGTCGACGGAAAACATTGCAATCGTTAGTAGCATAAGAATAAGAGTTATGCCATTTACAATATACTCTACGCTTAATCTCATATGCCGAAGGTAAAGTGTATGCAATTTTAATGTATCCATTTTTGTGCAACTCATCAAATATTTTCTCGCATTTAGCTACATTAAAGGTGTATTTTATATCGTCTTTTCGATTCTTATGAACCGGTTTGAGCGAACCACAAGAAAATAATTTGGCCGTAGATGGCCATACGAACTCAGCAGCCAAAATGTCGGAGCTATCCGAATCATATTCCACGACGTGCACGCTGTGGCGGGTCTTGTAATCATGTTTTATTTATTTGCTTCGACTTTCTTGAGCCGAAGCCCTTTGTAGGAGGTGAGTGAGTGTAAGAAAATTGTATCCCTCCAACTTCTCCCTATGGTGCGACTGTAAACCATTAAAAGCTAGGTTGGCTAGATCTTTTTCAGAAATTGTTAAATTAAAACATCGTTTCTTGACATCTCTAAACCACCGAAGATAGTCAATGACGGTTTCATCTTACCCTTGCCTAATCGATGTCAAATATGACAGCTTCAATTTGTTGTCCCTGGAATAAAAGTGGTCATGAAATTTACGCTCTAAAGACTCCCATGTATAGATGGATCCCGGGGACAATGACGACAAATATGAGAAAGCGATCCCGGTTAGCGATAAAGAAAACAACCGTATTTTCAAAGATTCGCTAAAACCCGCTTTTCCTAGTTGTGCGATGTATTTACTAATGTGTTCCCAAGTGGTTTTACTATATTCGCCATTGAATTTGACAAAGTCGGGCACACGCCATCCGCCAGGATAAAGGACCGAATCAAAATACGTAGGGTATAGTTTTTGATAAATTCGGTCTTTTCCCTTAATGTCTACCCCAGTGTCTCACAGAATTGTTTGCTCAAATCCTCCTTAATGCGAGCCATACACTCTTCTATGTTAGCAATGGGTGGTCTAGTGGATGTGCCTGATGGTGAAGGGTGTATGCTCGTTTTCATGACGCTAAATAATTCATTAAGGATGGGGCCTAAGGTATACTCGTACCACTTGGTGGGATAGGTGGTGTGTTATACACAACGGTACGGCAAGGAGGAATAAAATTAGCCAATTCATTCAATCGGCTCGTAGCCGGATTGGGGATGCTAGTGATTGGCTCTACGCTAACAGGAGACACTATCAAAGCATTAGTTTGCATATGCGATGGAAAACTAGTTTGTCCACTAAACGAGTTCAACGGCATGCCATACGGAGGTTGTTCTACACTAGACGTAGTGGGCGCCGTTATACTAGTAGAAGGATCTACATGCGCAACATGAGTAGATGATGCAACACTAACATTTTTAGATACTTTAGGCAAGTTCTCTTGAATTATGTATTGCATATCATTAGTCAAGACCTTCTTTAAATCAGCAAAGTAATATGAAAGGTCTTCAAAAGTAACGGTACGGTGCGAAGATGACCTCACAATGGCAGCACTCATTGCCGCGTCGTTGACGACGGTCGGAAGAACGAGCTCCTTCACTTGAGAGATCGCACCTTGGCGGTCCTTCTTGAAGCACGCTAAGTACTCCTGTAGCTCCCGATCTTCCCGCGCCTTGCGCTCCTATTCAGAGGCCTTTTGGCGCTGTAGGAATGCCTTGCGCGCCTCCTCGGGCACCTCTTCCAAGGATGGCATGACGATATTTGTCGTTGAGATCTCGGAGGTCATGGTGAAAAATGACGATTCGATTTGTGCAACCAGAATCACTCTTTCTGCAGCGAAGTCACCAAAAAGTGTGTTGACGCCGAAACGGGTTCGGGCCAACGCACCACTGGCACGACCGTGCGTGATAACGTCAGCGTTTTTTCAATGCCGGATGTGGACAGCACCTAGACAACCCTGCCTCGGGAGGGACCCCGTCGGAGGAGAATTATCTTAGGGTTGATCCGCGCTCAGTCAGGCCAGCCGGATCACCTTCAGTCGTCGCTGGGACGAAAGAAGAACAGCAAGAGAGGTCGAGTGAGGGGATTAGGGTTTGGAGAGAACGAAAATGTAAGAACAAAGGATAGGTTAGATTGGTATACCCTCAACCGGCCATGGGCCTTTGTTTTATAGAGCTGAGATGGTCTTATCCCGCAGGGCAACGGATCCTCCAAGTTAGAAAACAAATTGAAATTGATCTGCTGAAAACTTTTCTAAATCGACATCACCGGAGGGTCCGCTAACATGCCGGATACTCCGGTGACCAGAGTCTCCAGTAAGATGCTGGAGTATCCATCGTGTAAATTTGGCAACTTGAGAGGGCTTGCCGGACAGTCCGGCATAGTGCCGGACACTCTGGTGGGCTTTATGCCCCAACCCAAGAAGGCATGCCGGACAGTCCGGCATGGTGTCGAACACTCCGGTGGGCTGAAAACCCTAACCCGAGAGGGCCTACCGGACAGTCCGGCATGGTGCCAAACACTCTGGTGCTGGACAGTCCGGCATAGGTCCGAACACTTCGATGGGCTAAGCGCCCAAACCTGAGAGGGCGTGCCGGATATCCGACAATATGCCGGACATTCCGGCGGGCCAGATGCTCCTAAAAGGATCAAGTGACCGAGGAGGGAGGGTTGAATCGGGCACTTACACTACTAGACCAAATTCTCACTTTTTCTGATTTGTAGCAAAAATAGCAAACAACTCCTAGCATGTGGGGTCTAGAGAAGAGTAAACCAAGCTAGAAGACAACCTATCAAGCTAGTAAACAGGCCGGCATGAGAGCCATCAAGAAAAGCAACTAAACAACCTATCACACTGCTCACAAGAAAGTAAATGTGGTAAGTAAAGAGAAGGGTGATAGAAATGCTCAACAATTTTTCCTGAGGTCTCGTAAGGATGGCGCTGTCTATCCCTAATCCTCGTTGAACCACTCTCGTCGAAGTCTTGGTTCCTCTCATCGCCCGAAACGATGCTCACAAGGGTACGCTTCACTCTAGAGTGAAGACACCGACGCCTCGGCTGTAGCAAGCAATACCCAAGCGCTATAGCAAGCCTCCAAGGCTCGGGTGCTCACTCTTAGTGTCCCTTTCGAGTGGAGGACTAAGAACTGCGTACAAACTTGATGTCATCTTCCACAATTCTTCAAAAGCTCGGACAATGATGCCTAACCGGTCTACGTTGCCATAGACCAAGAGTAACAAGGCTAAAACACTCCTCCCAGCCTCACAAGCTCTAGGAGTGCGTTGATGCTCTTTGCTACTCTTCACAAGCACTCAAGATCTCACTAGATGCTCTCTTGATGGAATAAGGCTCACAACAAATGATCTCCAACTGTTCTGGCCGCAACAAACACCACAATAGCTCCCCCGACGGTTTAAATAGGCCCCAAGCCTGAATCAACCGTTAAGAGCCGTTGCTAAAAAGCTGTCTGCTTTTTGTAGTCACCGAACTGTCAGGTGACTGGGACCACCGGACTGTCTGGTGACTCCTGGTCTCCTCTGACAGAACATAGTCTCTCTTTAATCCATTCTATGTGACACCAGACTGTCCAGTTCATACCATCACCGTACTGTCTGGTGATCTTCTCTTATGGACTTCTAGAGACACCACTTCTGGACACCTTCTCTGGGGCTCATCGGACTGTTCGGTCTCTGAACGATGAACTGTCCGGTGACTCTTTCTGATGACTCCAAAAAGTACCTCTCTCTGGACTTCGAGCTCCTGCACTCACCGGATTGTCCGATGACTTCCGTCGGACTGTCCGGTGACCTCCTGTCTTCAGCTCCCAGAAAACTTCTCTGGACTCCATGCTTTGACACTCACCAGACTGTCCGATGACACCGATGGACTGTCTGGTGACCCTTCAGCTGCTGAAACTCGACGGCTTCAAGAACTTCAGGCTTTCAGCTGCAACTCTTGACATCTTAAAGCTCCCATTGACCACTCAAGTGCCTCAGAGAACTTGGAGCATCAACACACCCTAATTCCTGTAAGACCGAGATAAGTTACTCGACCCCTCTTAATAATACCGGTGTTTTCTATAGACTCAAGGCCTAAAACACGACGGTGACTTGATCATCCTTGAAGCAACCAACTCGTAGAGGTGTAGAATAGTGTTGATAAACCTGCATCCATCGAGTTAGTTCATGCATCTTATTTAATCACAAAAATCATTCATACCCTTGAGGGGCTTCAATGGTCATGAAGCTAACAATCTCTCTCTTTTTGGTGATTGATGACAACTATGATGCAAATGATTTGAGATGATAAAAAGATAGGAATGGAAGCACGAGACAACCTTAAAAGAAAAAGAATAGCCGCAAGTTGTTACTCTTCATAAGCACTCAAGATCTCACTAGATACTTTCTTGTGCTCCTTTGATGGAATATGGCTCACAACAAATGATCTCCAACTGTTCTGGCCGTGAGCAAACACCACAACAGCTTGCTCAATGATTTAAATAGGCCCCAAGCCCATAATCAACTGTTAAGAGCCGTTGCCAAAAAAGTTGTCTGCTTTTTGCAGTCACCGGACTGTCCGGTGACTGTGACCACCGGACTGTTGGGTGACATCTCCTCTGGTAGAAAACAACCTCTCTGGAATTCATTCCATGTGACACTAGACTGTCCAGTTCATACCATCACCGGACTGTCCGGTGAACTTCTCTTATGGACTTCCAGAGACATCACTTGTTGACACGTTCTCCGAGGCTCATTGGACTGTCCGGTCTCTGACCGACGGACTGTTCGGTGACTCTTTCTGATGACTCCAGAGAGCACCTCTCTCTGGACTTCGAGCTCCTGCACTCATCGGACTGTCCGGTGACTTCCATCGGATTGTCCGATGACCTCCTGTCTTCAGCTCCTAGAAAACATCTACTCTGGACTCCATGCTTCGACCCTCACCGGACTGTCCGGTGATACCGATGAACTGTCCGGTGACCTTTCAGCTGCTGAAACTCGACTGCTTTAAGAACTTCAGGCTTCTGGTTGCAACTCAAGTGCCTCAGAGAACTTGAAGCATCCACACACCTTAATTCCTGTAAGACCGAGACGAGTGACCCGACCCCTCTTAATAGTACCGGTGTTTCCTATAGACTTAAGGCCTAAAACTAAGCCACACACGGCTCTAGATCATCTTTGGAGCAACGACTCATAGAGGTGTAGAATAGTGTTAATAAACTTGCATCCATCGAGTTAGTTCATGGTTATCATTCAATCATCAAAATTATTCATATTTTTAAAGGGTTTTAATGGTCATGAAGCTAACAGCCCTTCGAGAAGGCTTACCGAACTCTCCGGCAATGTGTCGGACACTTTGGTGACTCGACGATTTTTGGGTGTCAATAGTATTATATATTAACTTTAATATATTATCACTTAGTTAACTCAAAAAGTAGATTAGCACCTAGTTAATCTGGCAGCATCCTCAGGGATAGTTCGTTGGCTTTTGTCACGAATTATCATATAGTTTATTCACACATATGGGAATTGTAGCATACATATTGCTCAAAAAAATGTAGCATACATATGCGCCTCCCTACAGCAGGTTTGTTGGACACAACAACCCTGCTGCTCCGGTTTTACTCCTTCGGCAGTTCCCAAGGCGACGAGACGGGCCGACGGGACTCCACTGTAGCAGCGTAGGCGGCGGCGTGTGACAGGCGATGTGCGCAGTGTGGACGTGGACGCCGAAGTCAAAAAGGTGTACAGTGCTGTACAGTAGAGTAGTTGGTAGTTGTAGGAAATTATTGCTGCACTTGTAGCGTGTGTATAAAACCCGGAGGCTTTCCTCTGGTAGTATAGAGAAGCAAGAAGAAAGGCAATTCACTCGGCCAGTTCGCGTGTGTTTGTGTCTGCTTCCCTCGTTGCGCACTATTCATCTTCAACCTTCAAAGGTCGGGAGTGAGTTCCAGGGGTCGGCCATGGGTCGGCTAGGTGTGTGCTGTAGGTGCAAGATCATTGAAGGACCGGCAAGTGGTATCGGAGTCTACGTTGAGCACCAGCAGCGATGGCAGGCACGCCGGAGACTTCTCCAGTGGGTTCACCGGTGCGGACGCCTGAGCGCTCTCCTGAGCGTCGTGGCCGCGCAGAGCGGCGCGGTAGAAGGGATCGCTCCGAGTCGCGCACGGTCGTCATCCACAAGACTGTGAGAAGGTTCGGCGGCGCCACCACCTACCCTACGCTTACACGCACGAACTACTCCGACTGGGCGGTGTTGATGAAGGTGATGCTCCAGGCGCGTGGCTTGTGGGTCGCCGTTGAGTCTAGGACTGACGACACGGAGAACAAGCTGGCGTTGGAGGCGATTCTCCACGCAGTGACAACACATCTCATCTCCATTTTGGGGAGAGCGAAGACAGCGGCGGAGGAGTGGGAGAAGCTCCCATCGATGTGCGTAGGCTCGGACCGAGCGAAGAAAGCGAAGGCGCAGCTGCTCCGGAAAGAGTACAAGAACATCACGTTCCGTAATGGCGAGTCCGTGGAGGATTTCGCACTGCGACTCACCTTGCCGGTGGCGGAGCTAGCGGCACTCGGTGACGAGATCGCTGAGCAACGGGTTATCGAGAAGTACCTGCGGGTTGTGCCGGCGAAGTACGAGCAGATTGCTCTCTCGATTGAGATTGCTCGACCTCTCGGAACTCACGCTAGAGGACGTGACCGGGAGGTTGAGGGCGGTCGAAGACCACGCCGCGGCAGCAACACCAGCAAGTACCAGCAACAGGCTGCTGCTGACGGAGGAAGAATGGAGGGCGCGCTGCAGAGAGCAGGCGGGCAGCCTGTCCACCCCCGATCGGAGCGGGCGTGGTGGAGGCAAGCCAAGGAGTGGCAGACCCTCCCCATGCACCGACGATGAGTGCCACAACTGTGGCAAGAAGGGGCAGTGGGCACGTGATTGCCGTGCGCCCAAGTGCCGTGACCGCGAGAGTCAGAGGCGCGCCCGCCAGGGCCGAGAGCGAAAGGAGAAGGCCCATCTGGCAGAAGAGAGCGAGCAAGATTCGCCTTTGCTGCTGTCGTAGCTTTGTGCTCTCGGGGACGTCCTAGAGGACGGAGAGCATCAGGAACTGGAGCTGGATGAGGTCCAAGCTCATGTTCACCTAGGAAGGGAGAAAGACGCCGTGAGGACGTCTGGTACCTCGATTCAGGGGCCAGCAGCCATATGACGGGCAACAAGGCGGTCTTCACAGAGCTTGACTCCGCCGTCTCGGGGTCGGTCAAGTTCGGGGATGGGTTGGTGGTGAAGATTGAGGGACAAGGCACAGTGGTGTTCAGGGGCCGGAGTGGCGAGCACCGCTCGTTGACCGGAGTCTACTTCATCCCACGTCTAAAGACCAACATTGTGAGCCTCGGGCAGCTGGACGAGCGAGGGTGCCAGGTTTTGCTCGAAAACAGGGTCCTCCGCGTCAGAGACCGAGAGCGGCAGTTGCTGCTGAAGGTGAACCGCGGGAGGAACCGTCTCTACACCACCAAGCTCCAGGTGACACAGCCGGTGTGCCTGGCGGCGAGGCTTGGTGACGATGCGTGGCTGTGGCATAGGCGGTTTGGCCACATCAGCTTTGATGCGCTGGTAAGGCTAGGTCGGCACGACATGGTGCGAGACCTTCCCACAATCGAGCATGTCGGGGAGCTGTGCGACAGTTGCCTCGCCGGAAAGCAGCGGAGACAGTCGTTTCTATGCAAGGCGATGTACCATGCTTAGGGTCTTCTGGACCTCGTGCACGGCGACATGTGTGGGCCAATCACCCCGCCAACGCATGGGGGTCGGCGCTACTTCCTTCTACTGGTGGATGACTACAGTCGGTACATGTGGTTACGACTGCTCACCACCAAAGACGAGGCTTTTAGAGCCATCGTAGAGTTCGAGACGCGGGTTGAGACTGAGACTGGTCGGAAACTGCGCGTGCTGAGGACCGACCGGCGTGGAGAGTTCACCTCGGTGGAGTTTGGTCGGTACTGCGTCGAGAAGGGCGTGGAGCGGCACCTCACGGCACCATACTCGCCGCAGCAGAATGGTGTCATGAAGAGGCGAAACCAGACCATCGTCGACATGGCCAGGAGCATCTTGAAGGCCAAGGATATGCCAGCGGTGTTATGGGGTGAGAGGGTGAGCACGGCGGTGTTCATCCTCAACCGCTCGCCGATCAAAGCCGTAGCCGGGAAGACCCCCTTCGAGGCTTGGCACGGGAGGAAGTCAAACGTGTCCTTCCTCGGTACATTCGGCTGCGTGGCGCACGTGAAGACAGTGAAGCCACACCTCGGGAAGCTGGAGAATAGGAGCACCAAGATGGTGTTCTTTGGCTACGAAGCCGGGAGTAAGGCGTATCACTTATATGACCCTGATGGGAAGAGGGTGCATATCTCTCGAGATGTCATCTTCGAAGAGGCGGCAAACTGGAACTGGTCGGGGACCAATGCCAATGAAGGAGAGGCAGGCTCACAGAGCTCCTTCTCCTTCGAGCACTCCTCGGAGACAGAGGAGGTGGGCTCAGCTTCAAGGGGAGTTGAGCGCGGCGATGCCAGAGGTCGGTGCGAATCAGGGTCGGCAGAGCCAAAGGGCTCGGACGGTCAGGGTCGGCGCGATTCTGGATCAGTCACACCGCGCGACTCAGAGTTGGGGGAGCAAGGCTCGGACTCCAGGAGTCGACGCAGGAAGCGACCGGCTGGTTGGCGCGACAAAGGGTCGAAGTAATCGAGTCGGGAGGACTCTGACTCCAACGGTCGACGCGACTCAGTTGCGACTAAGGATCAGTGCGATGCCGGGACTGGAGGTCGGCGGAGCTCGAGATCAGCAAGTCAAGAGGACTCGAATCTGGCTGGGCAGAGCGGCTCCAGGTCCTCGGGTTGGCGCGGCCAGAGGTCGGGCGATCGGCGCAGCGGCAGTCAGCGCGGCCAGAGGTCGGGCGGTCGGCGTGATACAAGGAAGGGAGGAGGACTCCAGCGTGACTCGAGGCCCGAGGGCCGGGGTCAGTGTGGAGAGTCGAGGTCTGAGGGTCGGCAGAGCGACTCAGACGCCGCGAGTACAGGAAGCTCAGGGTCCTCCTGGTCGGGGAGATCGACAGTGCGACCAAGGTTCGTGTCGCCACCTCCCGACCGCTCTCCCGACCTTGATGCGGCACAAGACGAAGGGCCGCTGAGGTATCGGTCGATCAATGATTTGATCACCGACCCTCAACACCTGAGGACATGGACTCAAGTGGAACACAATGCGCAGCAACTGCTGACGGTGACTGCCGAGGAACCAAGCGCGTTCGCAGATGCCGAACGCGACCCATGCTGGCAGAAGGCCATGGCAGAGGAGTTGCGTTCAATTGAAGAGAACCGCACTTCGGAGCTAGTGGATCCGCCGGCCCGTTATCGACCGATCGGGCTCAAGTGGGTTTTCAAGGTGAAGCGTGATGCCAATGGGAAGCTGGTGAAGCACAAGACAAGGCCGGTTGCCAAGGGGTACGTGCAGCGAGAAGGAGTGGACTTCGACGAGGTGTTCACGCCAGTTGCGCGGATGGAGTCGATCCAACTCATGCTGGCGTTGGCGGCGAAGAAAGGCTGGCAGGTCCATCATATTGACGTGAAGTCAGCATTCCTCAACGGAGAGCTAGCCGAGGAAGTGTTCGTAGAACAATCACCGGGCTTCGTTGAGAAGGGTGAAGAGCACAAGGTGCTCCAGCTGCGGAAGGCGCTGTACGGGCTCCAATAGGCACCGCGAGCGTGGAACACCAAGCTGGACGCAAGCTTAAATAAGCTTGGCTTCACCAGGTGTGTAAGTGAGCATGCGCTCTACACACGACGCTCCAGGGGGAGCACGCTGATCGTCGTAGTCTACATCGACGATCTTATCATCACCAGCGCCAAGAAAGAGGACATCGAGATGTTCAAGCAGCAGATGAAGTCTCTGTTCAAGATGAGCGATCTGGGGTGGCTATCCTACTACTTGGGCATTAAGGTGATGCAGGAGGGAGGAGTCATCAAGCTCTCCCAGTCCGCCTACGCGGCGAAGCTCCTGGAGAGGGCAGGCCTCTCGGAGTGCAAGGCAGCACAGACGCCGATAAAGGATCGGCTGAAGCTGTCGAAGAGGAGCATAGCGCCGACCGTTGATGCATTCTGGTACCGAAGCATCGTCGGTGGGCTGCGCTACCTGGTGAACACAGGGCCGGACATTGCATTCGCCGTGGGGTTCGTGAGCCGTTTCATGCAAGATCCGAGGGAGGATCATCTCGCCGCTGTCAAGAGGATCCTACGCTATGTCGCAGGGACGCAAGGCTATGGAGTCTAATACCGCAGGACCGGCGGAGGTTCACTGAAACTGACCGGGTTCAGCGACAGTGACATGAGCGGTGACATCGACGACCGGAAGAGCACAACAGCCGTCGTGTTCTACCTGGGGCACAACCCCATCAGTTGGCAGGCCCAGAAGCAGCGAGTGGTGGCTCTTTCGACATGTGAGGCGGAGTACATCACTGCGGCGACAGCTACATGTTAGGGTGTGTGGCTCCATCGGCTGCTGTGCGAGCTCTCAGGAGAGCAGCTGCAAGCACCGACTCTGATGGGGGACAACAAGTCCGCCATCGCCCTGTGCAAGAACCCCATCCTTCACGACCACAGCAAGCACATTGACGTGAGGTATCACTTCATCCGTGACTGCGTCGAGAGAGGGCGGATCGTCCTCGAGTTCGTCGAAACTGGTCGGCAACTCGTGGACACTCTTACCAAGTCACTTGGGCGCGTCCAATTCCTGGAGGCTCGATCTCGAGTCGACGTGATCAAGGTGGCTGAGGAGCAGCATGGTTAAGGAGAGATTGTTGGACACAACAACCTTGCTGCTCCGGTTTTACTCCTTCGGCAGTTCTCAAGGCGACAAGACGAGCCGACGGAACTTCACTGTAGCAGCGCAAGCGGTGACGTGTGACAGGCGACGTGCGCAGTGTGGCCGTAGTCGCCGAAGTCAAAAAGTTGCACAGTGCTGTACAGTAGAGTAGTTGGTAGTCGTAGGAAATTATTACTGCACTTGCAGCGTCTATATAAAACTCGGAGGCTTTTCTCTCGTAGTATAGAGAAGCAAAAAGAAAGGCAATTCGCACGGCCAGTTCACGTGTGTTTGTCTCTGCTTCCTTCGTTGCGCACTGTTCATCTTTAATCTTCAGAGGTCGAGAGTGAGTTCCAAGGTCGGTCAAAGATCGATTTGGTGTGTGCTATAAGTGCAAAATCGTTGAGGGACCGATAAGATTGTCCATGCCCCTGCCATCTGCTCCAAGTCATCAAAGCATGTTTCCATCGTTACTACCAAATTTGTGTAAGAGATTAAATATACGTACCAAAGAAGTGTTTGGTTAGATAAATTATAACGTATTTGCGGTGAAATACCATTACATTAAAATGTGTTTGTTTTAACCTACTCCATAATCGAATACGAGGTAATCACATTCCGGCCTATTCTATCCCGAAACGCTCCTGCCCCCACCGTATTCACGTCCATTACAGAGCAGTGGACAGCGCGGTCTTCATCCTCCTCCCTGCCGGCGTCGCGGCGTGACCCTCTTCGCCGTAGGCGCACCCCCTCCTCCCCGCCAGCGCAGCGCTTTCTCCCTGCCGGCGCAGCGCTCTTTCTTCCCCGTCGGCGCACCGCCCGTCATCCCCGCCGACGTGACGCCCCTCCTCCACGCCGGCGCGCCCCTCGTCCTCCTCGCCGGCGCGAAGCCTGTCCTCCCCGCCACCGCGCCAAACCTCCTCCTCGCTTATTCATCCATCGTCACCGCCAACCGGCATGCCGTCTCCGGCTCCTCCGCGCGCTGCCCAGCTCCCGCAGACGCGCCCCTCCTCCTATCGGCTCGCCGCCCGCCCTCCCCGCGGAAGCGCCCCTCTTCCCCGCCGGCGCACTGCCCCTCTTCCCCGCCGGCGCACCGCCAGTCCTCCCAGTCGACGCGCCGCCCCTCCTCTTCACCGCTGCACCGCCCCTCCTCTTGGCCACTGCGCCGCCTGTAACATCCCAAACCCGGAATACGGCTTCAGACCCGCTCGCACGTCGTGCGGGTCCCACCTCGCAAAATAACTGCTTACGCTTTCGTCTTCGCTTCGCGTAAAAGGTTTAACCCGAGTTATTCTACATTCCACGGCCGGGTATTTAAATTGATCTCCACCCCCTCAAATTCTCCATGTGGTACTAAATTTTCCACACTATCCCATTCCACTAATGGGCCTTTTTCTCTTTTGGCCCGGGATTTCACATTCTCCCTCTCTTAATACTCAACGTTCTCGTTGAGGAGTGGACCAATTTTATCCTTTCGGGACAGATATATCCAGGATCTCCTCTCTTGGCTACGTCTGTACGCTCAGTGCCGGTATACGTGTCATGCTGTGTCCACGCTGGGCCCACGCACCATGCACACCGTACCCGCGCCCCTGACACGTACACGCGCCGCAGGTGGAGAATCTCATGGTGGAGAACAAGGACGTCGCCGTGGCGGCTGCCCGTTGTTCACCTAGACGCCGGAGCATGTCACCGGCGTCATGCTCCCGCTGCCGCCTAAGACATTGCAGCGGTTGCCCAGTGCTCACAGTGCCGGACCAGCTAGGCGCCTGTTTATTTTAGAAGATAGCGGTCTTGATTACGTTACGCGGGTAGAACCAAACAATCTTTGTATTTTGATACATTGTTTACGACTGCAGTGTATTTTGATTTCATTACCGTTACCGTTTACAATGGCCAACCAAACACTACCCAAGATTTATATTAAGGAGAAAACTACGACATGGTTTTGTGGAATGAAATTTCTATTAAGGAGAATGAAAAGAAACACTTTCATAGTAATTAATTCCTCTAGAACCACCAAGAGAGACGTTCTCATTCTATCCGTGCTAGATCAGGAATTACTAAGTTCATCAAAGTTTGAAAAGTTCTGGTTGTTCATTTTAGGATTGCATTGGCTCCCTCGTGTGGGTCACCGATGCCACGGACAATGGCACACGGAGAGACTGATTAGCTAGTGGACATGCTATATATACCTTTATAATTGTAAGGACCCTGCACTCTGTGCACTATTTCATATTATATGGCAGGGTTTTGTAATTAAGTGATAGTCTTCTGTGGTAACATGACATGCAATTGAATTCTTAAATTATGCAAAATTTGTGCTTTTTATGGTGAAGATACTGCAGTTGAACACTTTGTTGGCTTCATTTATTGAAGAGATACAGGGCCGTAACTATAAACATTGCACTGACTCAACATGCAGCCGGAGGCACATGTATACCATCATAGTAAAATGAGCCATAAGTATCCGTAGGCAGCGATATTGGTTCGTTTAGGTTTGGCATGGGCGGCATTAGGAAATTAAACATAACATGGTCGTCTGTTGCCGCTATTCTTTATTGTCCCTTATCTTCCCCATGTCACAAATAAGGTCCATGTTGTGAATATTGGACCTGCGTGTTTGGTCCCTTGTGTAAAACTGGTATCCCCAGTTGAAGACTTGGTTCACTGGTTTCAATAAAAGAATGGCCGTTGTTGACCTTTTCTTGAAAAAAAGGAATATTGGACCTGCATGCCCTCCCGCTTAGATATCTACTTATGTCACTTGCATTCACTTTTCCTAAACAACATCAACGATGTTAATTATGCATCATTACCACACTCTCATTTGTACAAGCACATCAATGTTCCATTAAAATTTGAATAGACATGTTCTTGCTAAAATAATGTGTGCCGCAGATTTTATTTTATATGTCATTTTGCAATGAATGTCAATGGATTTTAAACTTTTCTACAGAACATGCTGAGGAATAAAAAATGATTGACAAATACATCATTTGGGAGTAAATTAGGTGAATTTCACTAAAATATTTACAGAATGTTTTCATGGCCTAATAATTGAATCAGTATTTAAAAGTTGTCCATTCTTGAACAATTTTCACTTTAAAGTTGCCTTGGCAATTGCGGTGTAACCAAAAATGGGTTTTCATTCATTGAACTATGTGTGTAACCAAAAATGGGTTTTCATTCATTGAACTATGCACGGAGAGTTGACATCAAAATAGTAGACCATATAGTTCTTGTTTTGTATGGCGAATTGAATTTTATATAAGTTAGAAAATGAGAAAGAGAAAATGGATTGGACCCACAGATCAGCCTCTCTCGTAATTTCTCCCACATTCAAACTAGGGATCGGGAGAGAAAGAGAGCTCATCCTCATCCGCAAAGATGCATGTGTCTGTATAGAGGAGCTTCTCGGCAAGTCTTTGATAGGGAGCTGCTAGATTAGTGTTTGGGATTATAAGTTTATCTATACAGCTTATAAAAATTTTAGGCTCCACATATTTGAATTGTATTGGTATTTTGGGTTAATATCAGCCTTTCCTGGTAGTTCAGCAAATCTAGACATGTTTTCCCTATAAAGTTAACTTTATGTCATACTAGAACACGCCTATCTGAGACAAAGCGTGGATGACTAATGAGATAAGCATTTTCAGTTTCTTAGCTCGTGCAAATGAGATCATGTTGTAAACTCTAGGATTATGGCCGTGGGGTGTTAGGTTATATAACACTTTTTAAAAATAATTGACATGTAGTTGCGTTCTGGAATTATAGAAGCGCCAATTCCTTCTACTTTTCTGGATGAAGACACTTCAGTTAAATACTCAGAATATATATACCAATTGAAGATGGACAGGTCCCTTACTATAAATATTACAGTATGACTCGAAAAGCCGCGAGAGGCAATAGCATTGTCCTAGCAAAGTGTAGACAGTAGGTAGCTATCATGCGCCATGCGGATACTAGTAATCTTTCCATGTTCGTTCCCCTGTGGGTTGGGAGGCTTGAGGAATTCACGCATCACGAGATTCTAGGAGGCTGTTGTTCTTTCTCATATCATTTGTTCGCTTAATTGTATAGAGCAACAGGGTCTCGATATGAGCATATTACAGCGTATGATTTTTACTGGGTATGAAGCTGTTGCTAATAATAATAAGGGTATGCTCTTCCTCTAATATATTCATATGTATGCAAAACCATACAGCTCTGTGCCTGTTTTGACAAATCAAATTACTGTGACAGGGCCATTTTATCTATATCTTCTTCCTCCAGTCGCACTCTGATTTTTCCTCTGACCTCCGTTGCTCCGCATCCATGAGTTCCCAGACAAGCACCACCGCTGGCTTCTTCCCAAAAGGGAGAGAGGGCATCAAGGCACCTGAACTCGGTGTGTATGTGCCACTGCAACACACATCTCAACTCTGTTTGGTGCTCGTGGAGTGAACGGGTTTTGCTGATGATAGTTAATGCAAAGCAAAACTTGGAAGTTATACGTTATTGCTCATGCATGCTTCGACGGAACAACGTGACCCACTGCATCGGCGGAGATGGCCAAAGCCGAGCACTAACTGGAATAAAACTTGCAAAATATCGTGCAAGTAGGAGGGGCTCAGGGTGATAGGTAATGTTTATGTCAGCTTGCTTTAGGACTGTATTTTTTTAAGATAATGGCAAAGGTGCCGGCTTTTGCTTCATGAGAAGCTAGAGCCTGTTATTACAAATGGAACTATGTCTTTGAAAAAAACGTCTAGACCAAAATAGAGATTTATAAGCAAATCTTACTGCTAAATCTCCATCCATGATCTACAAAAATCTGCATGGCAAATATCTCCAACACCTGGCAAGCTTATCTTATTCTTGTCTTCTTCTGTCTTCTCAAGCTGACTCCAGAATCGAAGCCAGTAAGTTCCCCTGTAAAGTACTTGCATATAAGTTTTTATCCGCGCTTTATCAAACACAACATCATTTCTATTAAGCCAAATAGCCCGGCATACGCTGGAACCCCTAGAAGCATGTGTTTCCTTAATTTACTCCGAAACCCTGTTAACCAAGTTTCAAACATATGATGAACACTTTGTGGTGGCTGTAAACCAAAGCTAATATGTAGTAAGTTCCACAGAAACCTTGCGTAATGACAATTAAAAAACAAATGCGCTATACTTTCTTTCTCCAAACAGAAACAACAATTTTTGTTCCCATCCCAATTTCTCTTAGTTAGATTATCCTTAGTTAACTCTACCCTTTTATATAACTAGTCTCGATACCTGTGCTAACGCTACGGTCTAAGAAAACATATTAATTTTTAAAAAATAATATATTAATATAATAATTTGAAATTTCTCATTCTTCACCATTAACATTAAAATTAACCCAAAATGAATTTGTTTTGTTTTTCAATAACTTTCTTTGGATCTCATATATTTGTTTCAAGTAGTTGTATTTTGTTAACTGACAACGGTCCTTGTGGGCCTAAGATCTGGGAGATTCGAAAGAGCTCGTCCATTAGATTTGTAAGTGATGTTTGCGGAGAGATTACGTCTCTCATATTTGTAAAAAGAAACAATTTTAAATGTATTTTTCTTGTGCATATAGTCTAACCTATCTATGTTTAGGATGTTTTACAACCGTATGTAAAAAAACAACTGTGACTTTTAAAAAGTAGAGATTAATTCGAATTCATGCATCATGTAAGCATAAAATTAGAGTACACGTCATTCATAGCTATTTCTATATAGAGACGGTGTTTTGTGAAACAATGTGACGATAAAAAAAAATCTGAGATTTTATGAAACAATTAACATAAACCCAAATTTACTCTTTAATTAATTATAATTACTGGCAGCACTGTCTACAACCTTTGATGTTGACAGCTGACAGAGACACACCGGGAGATGGATGGCGAACTTCCCTTAGATTTAAGAAATAATATATTAATATTTGTTTTATTTTGTTTTTCAACAATTTTCTTTACATCTCATATATTTTGTTAACTAAAAATAGTCGATGTGGGCCCAAGATTTAGGAGATCTAGAAGAGCTCATAAGTTAGATTTGTAAGGGGTGTCTCTGGAGAGATTTCATTCGTCAGATATGTAAAAAGGGATAATTTTGGGTGCATTTTTCTTGTGCACGCAGGTTAGCCCATATCTGTTAGGGACATTTTACTGTGTGTACATAGAAATAAAAAAAACTATGCTTTTTAAGGAGTAGAGAATATCACATAAAAATCTTTATTTTTTATTGGAACTTTGATTTTCCATAACACCTTATTTCATTCTATTACTCCATTATTAATTAAAGCAATGTACATTGAATGGACAGAAAATTGACCATGTTGATGTAGATTCCATCATAGCCTATCAGCATTATTATTGAATTGTACATGTACAATTGTTGAGACTAAGTCATGCCATAAATGAAGGTTGTTTTCACCTAAAGTTCTTCGAATTGAAACATTAAGCGGGATAGTCTCAAACACATGTGCCACTGTAGCATTCTTTTTCCTTACAATATTATATAAAGAAGGGTATTTAGATTGTAAAGATACTTTACCAATCCAGATGCCTTCCCAGAAACGAGTTTGTTATTCATCATTCATTTGGAATGAGACTAGCCTGAGGAAGTTTTGTTTTTTTTTCATTAGTCCTGACAAAAAATGTGAGTCCCCTGGTTTTCTATCAACTTGGCCTATTGTTTTGTTCTTTAAACACTTCCGTCTTAACAAAGTTTGCCACATACCTTCCTCGTTCATTAATTTGAAGAGCCATTTACTCAGCAAGCATTGATTCTGAATTCGATATTTTGTATACCTAAACCAACTTGATCTTTCGGTTTGCAAATAATACTCCACTTTGTTAACCTGTAATTTTTTTTCTGCCGATCGCTCTGCCAAAAAATCCATGATCTGTAATAATCAAACTTTTCTAAAACACCTTTTGGCACCTCAAAAAAGGAGAGCATGAACATAGTCAAACTAGTCAGAACAGAATTAATCAAAACCATGTGTTTTCCTTTCCAACTACTTAATTTCCTCTCCATCCTTTCTTCTATACTTTTCAAATCACTATTACTCAATTTTTTATAATGCATAGGAATTCCTAAATACCTGAATGGAAATGTTCCTTGTTTGCACCCAAAAAGTTGTGTATACTGTACTTCATACTCCTTAGCTTGCCCAAAGCAGAAAAGTTCACTTTTATGGAAGTTTATTTTAAGACCTGGTAGCGGTTCGAGAGCGCACAATAGCAATTTCAAGTTTCTAGCTTGGTCTAAATTATGTTCCACAAAAAGTATACAATATGATCAATAAGGTCATCAGTAGGTACATCCTCTGCAATTCGCATTAAAATTTGATTGATTGATGCATTTTATGGTTTCATGAATGTTTGAGTGAAAAGAAATTGTGTCAATAACTGTCCCTCATGGAGCATAAATAAACGGCTGGATCAAGCATGCATGGTGTAAACTTCAAGTTGAGATGCTTACAGTGATGGGGCTAGGTAGCAATGAACAGGAGAGATACGAAAAAATGAATATATCATAATATTTTCTTTAGTTGGTAGTCATGTTAGCTCATGCATCCTTTATGACGACACCAGACATGATGCATCTAATTTAATGTAAATCAGTACAGTTGTAATAAAATGCTTGGCATAAAAATAAATCACTGACCATTCATAGAATCAGAGGTAATGTTAGTGTCCAGCAAGGCCGGGCCTCTTTTCTCTCGAATGATATCTTCGTGCCAGGCTAGATACATCATGCCTAACTGAGCCAAAGAATCCGTGGTTATTATTGTTCATTAGTTTTCATGTCATTCAAAAGAAATTTAAGTTCGCCAGACATTGAATTCATTGTGTCCTGTAGCATAAGTCATATAGTTGTCTTTTTAAATTACAAATCCATCAAATCATTCAAAAGCAATTAAATACATAGGATTCTGTCAGTTGAATAAGGACATGTAACTAACTATAAATATTACAGTATGAGTAAAAAAATAGTGAGAGGCACTTCATCATCCTAGCAGGCTGATCGAAGAATAAGGCTTTGTAGCTACCTATTATGTTCCATGCAACCGATAGGAGCAGTCTTTCTTTGTTCATTCCATTAATTTTAGATTGGGAGGCATGAGGAAGTTGCAGAAGCCCTTCTACCCCTGGAATGCTCTCTCGTCTCCTGCGCCTGCCTCGTAGTAGCTGGTATCCAGCTATAGATACCCGACCCATGGAGGTTCGAGCAGCTTTGTCACAGGTGTCATCTCTTCTGCCAGGAGCGAAAGGGGTCCATGCGTCGCTGCCCAAGCATCAGACTGTCTGAACGTGTGAGCTCCAATGGAACGGTGTAGATGATCCTTGTTACTGGAAGATGGAGGTCTCATTTCTGCTACCATTTGTGAGAACTAATCACATACTAATTCTGCAGGATCGTCTATGGCCTGCAGCAGTGGATATTGAGGCAGGCTCATGGATCCTGCCATCCATGGCATTCTGCAAATATTAGCCAGTATTCAACATCTTCCATGCCTCTCTGGATCGGTTGGTGATGTGATGATATAAAAGGATGAAAAATTTAAACCTAATGGCACAGGAGGGATAAATAATTTTACAATGAGAAATCTTGAATTGACTAAATTTGCGATAGTAAATATGAAATTGTATTTTTTTCGGTCTTTTTGGTTCAGGAATATGACGTAAGCATAACTTTGCTGAATTTTTTTCTATGGATTCTAAGCATTTGAAGAATTTCATGTGTGAGGAGTACAAGAAGTTCCTGTGTTTGAAGTGAGAATTTGTTGTTGATTTTTTTTACTGGATTTGTGGTTCCAGCTCAAACATAACTTGCTGGAGACGTGCCTAGCCCTGGATAAAAACTATGAAACCATAGTGTATTGCTGTAACAAAAGTTCTAGTTACCTAAGTTGTTATTTTTCGGTTATTCCAATTAGAAACCTGGCGAAGCGAGAATTTGTTGATGACACAGTGGTTTAGATGTATATAGATTATAGACAAGCACCGTTGCCACGTTCAAAATTCTATGAATAAATTTCACAAAACTACACCTAGTTTGTCAAAACTATCACAAAACTACAGATTTAAGAAAATATTTCACAAAACTACAGATTTGATGCATCTATGTATCACAAAACTACACATTTAAGGAATTGTATCACAAAACTACATATTTTGTAAGTGGTGTATCACAAAACAACAGATTTAAGAAGTCACAAAATTTGTAGTTTTATGATACATCACTTACAAAATATGTAGTTTTGTGATACACTTTCTAAAATCTGTAGTTTTGTAATACATAAATGCACTAAATCTGTAGTTCTGTGAAATTATGTATTAAATCTGTAGTTTTGTTATAGTTTTGACAAAGTAGTTATAGTTTTGTGAAATTTACTCAAATTCTATATATGTGCATACTGCTTTAGATTTTAGATGTGTCATGCATACCCAGTGTTTCAGTGCTAAATGTTCAAGATATTCAGAATGTGCCCAATGCATCCTGGAAATGAAGCACAAATTTACGGTTCCAACATACATGGTCCACATACTTAGGCCCTCTTTTGTTACAGATTCTAAAAAAATAGCTTCTTTATAAAAACTTCTCTAAAAAATGACTTCTCTAGAAAAATAGATTCTCTACAAAAAACACTTCTCAAAACATTTGGCAAAACAACTTTTATTGTGGTCCCAATGTAGAAATGAGTGGAGGAGTCATAAGAAGCTACATTTTTATTGCTTTTGGCTTCTAATACAAACTAGAGAAGATCTTCATGAGGAGAGGAGACAGAAGCACTTCTTTTAAAACCGTTTGGTGGACTTCTTGTAGAATCCGGACCAGTAGCACTTTAAGAATCCACACCAAACAAGCCCTTAACCTGTACATTGGCTGAAATGGTTTCAACAGGGTGATAAAGATGGAAATACTCTATCACAGGTTAAAAAACATACAACTAGTTATTACAAATACAATAGGTGGATGGAACAACTAGATAATTGTTCTTTTCTTTGTATGTACATGTGGCTGAAGGTGGGGTAAAAGGTTGCCCTTGTAATGCTTGGAATAGACAGTGAGGTTGGAACTTAGAACAAGTGAATTTAAAGCTTGTTCTTGGTCAGTTAGTCCCTTCACTACAAGAAACTGTAGTTTTAGTCTCCAAGTTTTATTGAACAAGATATTTGGTTACTAAAAATTGATAAATAGCAACCAAAGTGTGACCAAGATTTTTGGTGATAAAAGAGATATAGTGAATGATATTACACATACAGTGATCAATTACTTTGGTGACTAAAAAATAGTATTCTTGTAGTGCTTCTTCCTGAAATGATATGATTCACAGCATGTAAAAGCAGCAATGGGTTCTTTTTTCTTTTGTAGTATAAGATACATATCAGTATACATATGTGTAATTAAATGTTTGAGCACAAAACTATTTGGAAGTTCCTTTTAAAGTCAGACACTTCAAGAAAGTCATGCAAGCCTACAACATTCCAATCTGAATAAAAGAACCGGTGGCAACTGATCGACTGGCCCCTAAGGATTTCGAGTTGCTCATATCGTGCAATGAGTTCATGTCGTGAACTCTTAGCATTATAGACTCAATGCAATTTTGAGCTACTTATTTTGTGAATTTCCTATTTTGTCCACTTTCATCTCATGCTAAGAAGTTCTTTTTTTTTGTGAGGATACTAAGAAATTTCTGACGAGAAAAAAACCATATATTAAGCTGTGGCTTTGGAGACAGGACAGGAAAATAGTGATACATAATGTGAATTTCCATGGAGAACCAGCAAGTAGGGGCTCAAGACGAGATGCCATGTTACAGTGTCTTATCAGCTTGTTTAAGGACTGTATATAATATGATTGATCAATAAAATCATCAGTAGGTACCTCTGCATTTTGCTTGAAAAATTGATTGATTAATGCATTTTTTGGTTTTATGAATGTTTGAGTGAAAAGAAGTGTGTCAACAACTGTCCCTCATGGAGCATAAATAAACTGCTGGATCAAGCATGCACGGTGTAAACTTTAAGTCGAGATGCCTATAGTGATGGGGCTAGGTAGTAATGAACGAGAGATATGAAAAAATGACAATATCATCGTATTATCTTTAATTAATTAGTTGGTGGCAAGGTTTTAAAAACCATGAACTAGCCAATTTTTGACAGCGCTAAAAACAAGCCAGCTAACCGTTTTTTTCAGTGACAGTTTCAGTTTTGAGCTAAAACCAGCTGTCCAACAAAACTAAGCTGGACAAGTTTCACCGGTTTTCATGAAAACCAGCCGGTTTCCAGCGGTTTTGTTAACCCTGGTTGGTAGTCATGTTAGCTAACACATCTTTTATGATAGCATCTGACATGATGCATCTAATTCAATGTAAGGCCTCCTTTGAAACGTAGGAATCTCCCAGGAATTTTACAGAATTAGTTCAATTTCATAGCAAAAATGCAGAAAACAGGAAAAACCCCCACATTCCAAAGGAGGCCAAAATCAGTACAGTTGTAATAGAATGCTTGGCATAAAAATAAATCACTGAACATTCAGAGAATCAGAGGTGATGTTCGTGTCCAGCAAGGCTAGGCTCTTTTATCTCAAAGGATATCTTCGTATGACACTGCATCATGCCCAAATAAACCAAAGCATCTGTGGTTATTATTGGTTATTGTCCCCTAAGTATTTCTAGTTATTCATATCATTCATAGGACATTTAAGTTCGCTTGGCATTGAATTCATTGTATACTTAGCATTATTGCAGGGTTTTAAGTCATATAGTTGTCTTTTTAAATTACTGAACCATCAAATCTTTCCGCTTTTCAGGCTCCACATGCCACAATTAAATACATAGGATTCTATCAGTTGAATAAGTACAGGTAAAAAAATATATAGTGAGTCATCGTGCTAGCAGGCCGATCGAGGAATAAGGGTTTGTAGCTAGATATCATGTTCCATAATCCATGCCACAGATAGTAGCAGTCTTTGTATGTTCATTCCGTTTCGGATTCGGAGGGATGAGGAAGTTGCACGTTACATTCCGTTCTGCCTCTGGAGTGCTTTCTCGTCCCTTGTTTCTGCACTGTTGACTCTGGTGCATAGCTATAGATACCGACCCATGGAGGTCTGAGCAGCTTTGTCACAAATAACATCTCTTTTGACAGGAGCGAAAGGGGTCCATGCATCACTGTCCAGGCATCTGAGTGTGTCTGAATTTGCTCACCCTGCGAGCTACAATTAATGGAATGGTGTAGATCAATCCTCAGTATCGAAGATGAAGGATTCTGTTCTACTCTACCATCCAGCTGTTGAAAGAGCACTGCCTCGTAACTGGGCGGTGAAGATTTTCCAGTTAATTGATTACATATATAAATACTACGTGATTGAGTGATGCTGCTGTTTTTCACCTAGAGGTGCATTTTGTTGATGATTTCAATGAATTTAACTAGACTTTTTTACTATTGATACAACTGTCAGATTTCACATGTCTTTTCTTGACTTCATGCCCATGATGGCCTCTTGGTACCGTACAAAAGATTTTATATTTTTTGCGACACAAAAGATTTTATATGCTTGCACTCACCAACAAAATGGATCAGCTAAACAAAACTTCTTGCTCTTTTAGTTTACAATCGAGGCCATCAAAATTGCTAATGAGGCCTTCTTGACAGTCATCTATCTATTAATTTCTCTCTATGTCCCAAAATAAGTTCAATTCTAGGTTTGATCAAATCCGCTTTGTGTTCTAGGATATTTTCCAATATTTATAAATGAACACCTATGTTAACAAAGTGATCGATTTCTACAGATAAGGATTTTATTTTTGGTGCATAAGAGTACAGGGTCTTGTTGAATTTCTAAGATTGAAGTTATTTTATGTCATCAATCACCAACCTAATTTTTCTCTAATAAAAATGACACCGCAAGGATTATAAGCTCATCCAACTCTACTTCAAGATATTTACGTAACATATTTAAGAATATCACATTCTTTTGAGCTTATAGTTTTTTTTAATGCTGGAAACAAGACCAATAAGCAGGGCCAATAATTCGTAGTATAGAATTGTCAGGCTGGATATTAAAGGGTCCCATGGGCTAAGTTTATTTCTACGCTGGATATTGACAGAGAAAGATACTCCCTATTTCAATTGAAGATGAACCATAAATATAGCAGTATGACTCACACAGAAGCGAGAGACACTTATGCATGCAAAGCGAAGCGAGAAAAAGGCTCGGGTACACTGAAGGTATAGCTATCATTCTAAATGCTATGGTATTACGGATTATTTGGTTTGTTTCCTCAGCAAACTGCTTGAGGAGGCAACAGTGTCAAGCCCTCGATTTCCAAAGCCTGGGTCAAGACGGACTGGCTGACAAGCTAGGTCGGCTAGGGTGCAACCAAACAGCCCCTTAGTGACAATCTCTTTTTCTTTGTTCAGTTGGATTTGGGAGGCACGAGGAACCAACACATGACAATGATGAATCAAAGCGTGACCATCTGTTGTGACTGTGTTACTATGTTCTTCTTTCTTGCTGAGAGTTAGAAGTTTAAGTATGAACAAAATACAATCACTACTATTTCAATTTCCAAATCATATTGTGTGAATGCTAAATGTATTATCACATATAAGAGGTAAAATCACAGCTTTGTGCCATTGTTGATGATTCCAACTACTATAGTGGTGGGAAACAACCTTCTGTCCATGTTTTCTTCCATTGTCGCTCTGAGCTTCATCATGCCATTGCGGGGCCAGAGCTCCTAGACATGCATCATCGCTCGCTTCGTGATCCGCAGTCGTGTGCATACAAAAGCAACCACCTGGCTTTCATGGTTCTAAAAGGCAGTGAGGGCAGCGAGGTGGGAACCCAGCACGTGCATGTCTGCCGGTGCATTGCATGGCACAGCTCTGTTTGGTACTCGAGAATGAGCTCGAGACTCCAAGGTTGCTGTTTGGATTAATGGAAACGTTGGTTGGGTTAGGAAATGGGTGGTGGGGTAGGCCAAATTCAATGGTTTAGTTTCAGGTCACTACCTATAAATATTGCAGTATGACTCAAAATGCAGCGAGGGGCACTTGCATCATCGTAGCAAAGCAAGGCATAGAGCTGGTGTGTAACATTCCAAGCCTGGAATACGGCTTCAGACCCGTCGCACATCGTGTGGGTCTCACCTCACAGAATAACTGCTTACGTTTTCGTCCTCGCTTCGCGTAAAAGAGTTAACCTGCTTACGCTTTCGTACTCGCTTCGCGTAAAAGAGTTAACCCGAATTATTCCACATTTTACGGCCGAGTATTTAAATTGGTCTCCATCCTCCTCAACTTTCAAGGTGGTACTAAACTCATACTAGCCACTACATGCCTTTTTCTCACTTGGGCAGAGATATCACATTCTCTCCCCTTAAGACTCAACGTCCTCGTTGAAGAGTGGACCAATTTACCTTTTCGAGATAGATGTATCTAGGATCTCCTCTCTTGGCCACGTCTGTACGCCCAGTGCCGGTATACGTGTCACGCCGTGTTCACGCTGGGCCCACGCACCATGCACACCGTACCCGCGCCCCTGGCACATACACGCCCGTGAAACCGCGAGAGTCGGCTCTGATACCATTCTGTGGAGGAGCCTTCCAAATCATATACATTATGACCAAGTACGTCGGCTAAACACGAGATGAACGTTGACACATATCGACCTTACGGCACGCCACGTGTCGAAGGCCATTTCGAACTGCCAACTAAAGATACTCAATCATATTGCATATAATTCCGGTATTCCTCGATATGCATTTCAATGCCCAAAATCAATATGCATATCGCTAAGTCACATGTGTAACCACCGTCATCATAAGACATATGTAGAGAGCCAATTTCAGAGTGTCATAGCAAGTTATTTACCTTACGTATTTACCACAAAAAGAAGGTTTTAGACTCAACTAAGTTCCCTAATCAGCAACATGAACAAAAGCGTAGCTAGATAAAGTATGTGGCTCTTGCTCAAGAGAACAACGCAGCAGAAACCAACCAAAAGATCTCGGTGCTCAACCCCTAAACACCGCCTACTCCGGTCCATCACCGTATCCGGAGGATAGAAGTACTCAAACTCGAGCTCGCTCTCACCTGTAAAACTCAACAAGCAGCATCTTGAGTACGAAGGTACTCAGCAAGACTTACACCACTAAGTCTATTCAAAGAGTATGCACTTTGACTTTGGACAGGAATAAGCTATAGGATAACAGTTTGCATAAAAGCATTAGCTTTGTATATTAAATGAGTTGTAAACTTTAATATAAGTGAAACTATAAGGGCGATGCTATCATACCGACAACAAGGAATGAGTAACGGTTCATAAGCTCACATATCACAATATCCTTCAAACCACAACTAGAGAATCGTACTATGATGCTACTGCTGTACCAAGGCTTTGTCATAACCGAGACCGCGGCAATTCGAATTGTTTTTACACCTTGCAAGGGAGTACATCTTTACCCACACACCACATGACCACCGGCAATACAACTCGTTGGAAGTAGGTAGTGATTCGGTGTGACAACCTATTCTAAATATGCTCCGACCATTTACACAGGCGTTTGGTCAAGGCGAATTGGTCGCACTAGGCCCTCATAGGGGTCATCCCTAGCACTTTCTACACCCCCAACCCTCCAAACCAAATGGTCACAGCTAGATAAGGAAGAAGGTTTATCTATCCATTATTTCAGCATGTGGATATATGAAAAGTGCCAAGGACAAGGAACACTTCATCAGCCAATTCCTCCAAAACCACACCATAACCATCATTCATCTTTTAATGAGCATGGTCAATTCTTCCCAATTAAACCCCTATGTCGCGCGAACAATGGTGACCTTCCATTGTTCAACTTCTACCGTTTAAATTGAAGCCACACTAAGCAATACCTTAAAACCAACTTCTAGACCTACCCAACTCCTCACAAGGTAGGGTGATAACAAAGAGCAAGGAAGGTAATGCAACAATTAGGATAGCAGATATCTTACCTAATGCCCGACTAATGCAATCATATTATTTAACTGAACACAACCATTTAAGACATATCCACAAAGGGTTAAGATATGCAGGATGCTTGCCTTGAGTTGCAAGTTCTTTTCTCTCAAACGCTTGCTCTGCTGCACCCTCCGAACCACCAATGTCACTCTCCGGTAGCTCACCTTCTAAACAGCAGAAGATGCACCAAATGAATGACATGACAATGATATGAAATGAGGTTCAAATGGCATGAGATTATGTAGACATAAAGTTCATTGAGTCATGATTGCAATGCAAAAAAGAATGACTTGATTTGAGCAAGATTTGATCCAGAAATGAGCAAAACAGTGCAGCTGGTCAGGAAATAGTGATTATGACCTTTAATCACTATTAAATTAGAAACTAATTATTATACTCTGTTTTTTGGCAGGAAGATATTTTTAGTGTGTAGATAACAGAGAGACGAATCCAATGAAACAAATTTCACAACAAACGGAGGTCGGATGGTTTTTTTATAAATTTTACAAGGTGGCAAAGTCGTGCTGAACCAGAGGGGTCAGACAGGGGGTCGGGAAAGGTCGGGAAGATGTCAGGAAGGGTCGGACAGAGGTCAAAAAAGGTCGGAAAGGGGTCAAAAAGGGTCGAAAAGGTCGGAAAAGGGTCGGAAAGGGATCAAAAAGGGGAGGATGATCACTTTGGTGATGAAAGTTGAGGTTCAGAACCTAAATAGAGATATTAGAAGCGTAATACCTCTAAAAAACTCTATTTTAGGTGCTCAAAGTGACATGCAACAAGTTAGATGAAAGAATCATCTACAATGATGAAACCTAGCCATGGATGAATCTTGAGCTCACACATGGAGAACCAAATGACCAAGAGAAAGAGAATGAAGATGAGGAAAAGCTTCATCTTGGCGCTCAAAAGCTTGGAGAGAAGTTTGAGGAAGAGGGAAAGCTTCGGATGAAGTCTTCAAGGTTGAGATCGTCAATGGCGGAGCTCACCCGAGTTGAGGAAGATGAGCGGTTTCAAGACATCTCCAATGCCGATTCAGCTTGAAAAGGACTTGGGAAAGTCGTAGGAGAGGTCAGGGAAGCCTTCTCCTTGACTTTCGGCGATGAGGACGATAAAAATCGCCTCAGCTCTTGCTACCACAGTGAAGAGAAAAACAATGGCGGAATAGAGAGAAGAGGATGAAATCTGATGGCTTTAAGGCTTGCTTAGACGGAAGACTCGACGGGAACGGAGGTGGGGACCATGGGGCAACGAGTGGAGGTTCGAACGGAACAAACGGCATGCAACACGGGGCAAGGAATGGATGCCACGATGCAAAACACACAGCATCACTTCTCTGCAGCCTGTTAAGAGGTTGAAGGAGATAGAGGAGAGGCTGACAGGTGAGGTTACGATATTTTTTTTTTTCTAGATTTTCTAGGACCGGACTCGGTATCCTCTTTGATCCTCAATTCGACTTGGTTTCTGGACACAAAAATTTTTGTAGATTTTTCTAGTGATAGATAAGAACAAGATGAATCCATTACCACTGGAATCACAGCCAACGAAGATATAGAATTCAAATGAAAATTCATCCAAGTCGACAGATTTCAAGAATTGAACGAATTTTTGAGGCATCAAAACAACACCTAAAATTGGGTAAAAATCATGCAAATTCAAAGGATCCAAAGTAGTCATGTCAGAATTTTGATTTGACCGAGTGGTATTCAAGATTTTGGGAGTTGCTTCACAGTAAGAATTTAAATTCATTCAAATTTTAGATTTCGAATTTGAAATGCTATGATTATGCAATGCTTGTGCTAAATGATGTTTATGATAATGACTTATGCATGCTGAGATGTTACATGGTGTGTACACTAGGTGGCTCTCAATTCATGATCCATACGCATCATACAAGTGACGCTTCTTTGTCCGTTCGTCTGTGGGTTGAGAGGCATGAGGAATTTACACAGCACAATATTTATTGTTCCTTCTCAAAAAAAAGTTTTTTGCCACCTTTTTTCTTTGTTGTTGCTTAATTATCTGCCATATTGTAAACGGCAACAGGGTAGAAATTTTGATATGAGAATAACTTCCTCCAAAAACTACCGCGTTGTAAAATTTTGGCTATAGAAATGCCTTTGCTGCCATTGTAGTTTGCGCTAGTTCCTAATATGCCAACACAAAACGTGTTATACTATATATGCCCCCTAAGCAAGCAAAACTATATCCTTGTCTTGGTGAGTCTTCTTCATCCAGTCCCACTGTGATTTCTTTTTCTCTGCTCCGTCACTTCGCCGCACCAAGCTCCCGTAACTGCGTGGTCGCTGGCTGCTCACTGGCCCACAGTCGCACGATCGATCACACGGATTTAGGCGGTCAGGGCAGCGAGGTAGGAACCACTGCATCACACGCCTCTGCCCTGTTCTTCGGTGGTGTAGAACTAGCTCGAGTCTGAGGAAACAGGAGGAGGAAGTTGTGTCTCGCCAAATGCACCGATGCCAATATTTCAGAGCGAAGTGTGTTCATGATATTCAGAATGTGTGTGGTGCATCCTGTGAACGAAGCACTAATTTTTTTGGTTCCAACGTACATGATCCATGTAACTAACACATTGGCCAGACGGTCCAACATATGTTCATGACTCACGAAATGGAAACAGGGCCTGGATAGTGAAGCTGAAGCTTGTCCTTGGCCAGTTGGGCCAATCTCCTGCCTTTTGTGGTGTATGATCTGATTTCTAAGAGTTTTAAATTTTGCATTTTGTTTACCCAATATTAATGTACTAGATTGAATGAATATTATCAGGATATATAAATTCACAGAAGATATATATTAGGAATCTCATGCCTGCAATTAAATGTTTTTTTTGGAGGGGGGACCCATAAATGAGAACGGAGCTCGAATGGAGATGCACTGATTAGCGATGAGATATTCTGATATAAACTAAAAAACTCATCTAATTATGGTCCAACGGCAACTAATAAAAAAGCACTTTCTTGTAGTACCGTGGCTCGCATATATGTTTGGTTGCCTTATTACATCAGGAAGTAGCATGTACTATCAATTCCTACATAGTTACAAATATTGTTTCATGTATTCATCTATGCGAGTGTACTGAACGTCCGGGTAGAGAAGAGTTGCTTCTTCTGCGTCGCCTCCAATTTCAAAGTTTGTCAAACAGCCTTCATAGAAAATGTGGTAGTAGTGGGACACTCCTACTTGATTGGGAAAGTCCATATCTGCGAGAATAATAATGAGCAAACGAAAAGTAATTAGTGTCAAAGTTTCATTTTATCACCGCACAACTACATATGGGCAGGAAAATTTCTTCGTCAACTCAAAAAATGGAAAATTTGTATCAAGTTTACCCTTCATTGAAGCCAAGAACTCATCAGCAGGAACGTGGATTTTCTCATAAACTTTTCCAGACAGGTTTTCCCACTTCTCGATCACCTCGTTTTGACTGAGAATGTTTTCTGGCGGCCGAAGATACACTGTCTTGTTCAGGGTCCGGGGATCATCAATCGACTTGATTGTATATGTGGCCACATCATCTTCATCCACAAATATCGCTGGATATATAGCAGTATGTTACAATTTTTAGGCTAGATGACTAAATAATGGAATTAACAAACACCAATATTAATTTGTATTGTCTACTTAATTACTATAAATGATTATAAACAAGTAACAATGTTGGAAGAACAAGAAGTTATGCTTAATTACCTTTGACGTTTCCATCTCCGTATACCAACACCTTTTCTTTCGGTGGCAAAAGAGTGCCCAATTGGCAGAGGTTAGGACAAAAGTAAGCAGCGAAGCAGTTTGCTGAAATGTAGGTGTGGGGAATGTTGGCCTCTTCTATGGCCCTTCTCAGCTCCATCTTTTCATCGAACGTAACCCTTCCTGGTTCAAGAGCATGAGCCATCCTAGCTGGGTCCATTCCGAATTCAGATGGTAAGAAACGCTGTATCCACAAATATTGCATTCGTTAGTCGCTCAAGGTTTTAGGAACCGGAACCGCTCGGTTTTGAACAGTGTTAAAAATTTGTTCGCAAGCTAGAAAACCGAATGGTTTACCCTTTGCTACAGTGCATAGTTCGATTTTAGGTGAAAACTAGCTGTCTGGTGAAACTAAACCAGTTATACTGATTTTCACAAAAATTGATTTTAGGTGAAAGATTGTTTAATGCAATTGCTTTAATCCTATATATAAGATCAGTGACGTCAAACATGTATCAGTTTTTCCTATTTTTGATGAAGGCGTCTAGTACTCTAACCTTGACATTCCCGGCCTCCTTAATCGCCGCGACGATCTTGTGCTGCATCACCAGGTTGTGGCTGCGGATGTGCGCCCCCGACATGGCCGAGACCACCACGTCGACCTGGGACACGGCGGCGACGAGCCCGGCGTGGTCGTCGAGCGAGGCCTCCAGGAGGCGCGCGCCCTGCGCCTTGAAAGCGAGCAGCATCTGGAGCTTGTCGACGTCGAGGCCGATCTCCGGCCGCATGAGGACGAACGTCGGGTGGCCCTGCGCCAGGCTCGCCTGCACGATCCGCCGGCCGATGTAGCCTGTGCCGCCCACCACCAGCACCCGGCTCTTCTCCATAGCTTCAGATAAGACTGGAAGCTGCAAATGACCTGTTGGTTGCTGTTCTGTTTGGTTCCATTTATAATTAGCTTGTCTGTTAAAATAAGTGATAATTTTATCAAACATCCTGTTTATTCTTGTTTTTACTGGTCACCGTTTTAAAGATTTAAACTATGAAAAATAAAAAGTGAGAAGCGAGAAATCTTCGTTTAGCTTGTAATTGAAGTGTGGTTGACAAAATCGTTCGTAAACAGGACCAGAGGCGGAAAGCCCAGATGTCTCATCTGCGATGCAGTCAGATGTCCGCACCGTGTTGTAGTTAGATGTAACATCGTGTTTTCGATGTGACTGTTACCAACCAATTTCTAGAATGCATGGTATCCTATATACTAGGAATGAAATTAACTTCAATAGCAGAATATATTAGAAGAAAATTGGCAGATACTTAAACATTCAGGAGACATTTGACGACATTGTGAGGATGGAAGATCCAAAGATCCAACAATTAGGATCACAGCGGATGTAGAGGATCCGGAGCCTGCCGACGCTGTGACAAAGGGTCTGCCCTACTGGCCCATTTGTCAGTGACAGATCAGTCTTAACGATTCCGGCCTAGTGGTAGGAGTCTTGTCCGTTGGATACTTAATACCTCCATCAAAAAATAAATAAGTGTTTATTTAAGTTTCGTGCAATCTATCTTTATCAACGATTTTTATAAATTTAATTAATTTTAAAAATATAGTGTTTATACTTTTAAATTCTTTATAAAAAATACTTTCATTATATATATTAAAAATAATTTATATTTTTAGAAATCATTGGTCTTTGATTAAACTTAGATGAACATTTCTTCTAGGATGGAGGGAGTACTTCCTTCCTGCCAAAATATATATATATATTTAGGTTTATTAAAATCAAATATTTATCATTTTGATTATTAATAATCTAGAATTTGATTTCATTTAAACTTAGAAATGATTATTTTTGAAATGGATGTAGTACTAATATTATACTTAATCTGTCATAAGTGATATTTTGAATTTATTGAAATTAACATTTGATCATTTATCTTATTCAAAAAATATTATGAAATGTTTTCTATTGTAAATACATTAAGTATGACTATAGAAATTTTAAAATATGATGAATGCTTAAATACTAATATAAAAAGTATAGAAAGATACTTTGTATACTTATTTTAGGATACCATCTAGATCACCCATTGATGAGGAGCAAGTTTTCAGAATCCAAATGATTACTTGTCCTTAGGATTCTTACTGTAGTAGGTCTAGTCTAAAAGGCGTCGATTCTCTCTCATCACCTTTAGGCTAGTGTGAAAATGGGTGGCTCTTTAATTCAGCTCCAAAGCTCTTTAGCTCAACCAAAGGAATTCAGAGTGGTAGATTCCTTGAAAAAAATTGTTTTTGATGGTACATAAGTGTACTATGCCAGTACAGTAAAATTTTAAGTCGTGATCTTTCAGTCTCGCCAATCCAAACTTTTTATAAAATAATAATATATTTTGAAAATAGTTTATTTGATTGAATTAAAGAGATTTAGAAGTGAACATAAAATTCACTAGTTTTCACCCCTAATTCAGATGGATTGATGCATAAACCCTCTTTTGAATTAAAGGAAAAAAAATTTCCAATATTTTTCTGTGAAATTGAATTGATTTTTGTAAAATTTCTTCACAATTTTTACGAAAATCATGTGTTTCAAAACAGCCTTAAGCATCTTTCTTAGGGCACTCCGAATGCAAGTTTTTAAAGCTAGTTTCTAATAGTAATAAATTATACTTTAGACACCATTTTTTTAATGCATAGTTTCTATACTAGTTTCTATCTAGATTAAACTTTAATGATCTCTTATATATATTTTTAAGAGAAAATTATGCTACAGAAACTAGTAGAGTCCACTCAATAAATTTGTTGTAGTTTCTTAGTGCTTTGGTACTAGTGAAGAGGTGGTTTTTGTTGTAGAAATGGTTTCTTTATTTTTCACTTTTTTTATCAATTTTTTTATCACATAAGTAAAATGTTGATATGTCATGAGAGTTAAAAAGGATAGTACAATTAATAGCCCCATTGAAGATGCCCTCAGCGGGTCCAACCAATTGCCGCAGTTTGCACCCCTGCATCGTCGACATAAGCTCGCCGGCAACAATACGGCCCAACAAAGTGACTAGGTACTACAGCCGTACAGGTACTGCGTGCGTGTGAATGTTCACCGAGGCCACGTTGAAGCCAGAGCGCCTGCATGGCCGCCACGCACACTCTTGTCACTGCCGAGTGTCGGGCTGTTCACTGGCACTGGCAGGCGTCGTCGCTCAGCTGGATCCTAGTAGTGCGTGGATCTCACACACCATCTCGCGTCTCATCACCTATCCTGTTCTTCATACCCGAAGAGAGAGAGAGAGAGAGAGAGAGAGAGAGAGAGATGGCGATGCCGTGGGAGCTGGCCGAGTACATCATCGCCGTGACATGGCTGTCGCTCGCCGGCTGGGTGGTGGCGTGCGTGGCCTTCGCCGACGAGGTTGCCTGCACGCTTCGCCGACGCGACGACGCGGCAGCCTCCGTGTCCCGGCGACGCCCGCCTCTCATGTTCTAGTAGTAGTAAAGTTCTGCAGGGGAAATCTTGCCGGAAGCAAGCAAGCTTATCTCGTGTGCCCTTTCAATTTGTGCTCGCTTTAATAGTTTAATTACTTCTTTTGGTGTCATATATACGGGAATCCAAGTCCTGCAGGATATACTACATGTGCTTGCTAGTGTAGATTTTCCCTGGACACGCGATTTTGTGTTTGGAATGTCATTGGCGACTCGGTTGGTTGCCGTTTAACTATGTCTATGGAGTATTACTGATGTGCTACTGTTGCTTTGCTGAATTCCGGGCGGTGGAGAGCGTGCGAGCGGATCGGCACGGGGAGCCGCCATCTTTGCTCGCGATGTGTGCTTGCAGTGCGCCTGGCAAAGCCTAATGCTAACACTGAAAAGTTCGCGCCATCAATGGATACATTTGCTTGTAACAACACTGGTGCTTAAGTACTTTCTTCGTTTTAAAATATAAGTATTTTTAAATTAAAATATAAGCATTAATATTAACATTTTAGTTAAAGTATAAGTATTTTTATGTTTGATCAAAGTCAAACTTTTATCATTTGATCATTAATAATAAAAAATTAATAATATTTTATCATATAAAAAATATATATTTTAATTCATTCTGAAATAAGCTTTCATAAAAAATATATTTTTATATTAAAAATTATGGAATTTTCTAGTTATATTTAGTTTAAAGTGATAAAAATTTGATTTTAATTAAACTTAAAAATGTTTATATTTTAAAACGGAGAGAGTCACTACATCACATAAGGTTTCAAATTATCATAACGTGCCAAGTTTTCACACACAAGCGATGCGGTTGACTATATCTGAGCTGACAAATACAGGAGCGGATAACATCCTCCCAACTTTTAATAGGGCTGAAAATTGGTGATCTTAGATTCACTTTCGAAACTCATCAGTTCAATTAAACGAACTAGTTTTTCAAAGTGATCATATATTTTTTGAAAACTAGTTCTCTTGTTTGATAGATTGGTTCGGAGGTGACATTACTTTTCACAGTAACTTAAATTAGAGGTGGTAAAAAGGTTTCACCCACGGATCTTTACACAACTCAAACCGATTTTCTTATTATATGTTAGGAAAAAAATAATAGAAATTCAGCTGGATCCAATAATAATCAAGTGTAACCTCTCCACAACTATTTTATTTTCTTGGCCTGTTACCATGCCTGTACTTCGCAACAACAGCAGTAGTAAACTGAGTGTACTCACAAAACAGAAAAAGAGAGAGGGAAGATAGAAGGAACGAACATGCACCAAAGCCCATGTTCCGAATGTTCACTTTCCAACTATTCAGATTGGGCGATAAACATGCATCTCTCTCTTCTGAACTGTAGAGCTGCCTAAGGCTTTGTTCGGTTTGGAGGGGATGGGAAGAGATTAGGGTGGAATGAGAAGGATTGAATCTCACCTAGAGCCTTGTTCGGTTTGGAGGGGATGGGAAGGAATTGGGGTAGAATGAGAGAGATGAAATTCTTAGCTAGATAGTAATGGATTCATTCTCCCTCTAATCTACTTGGGGCCCCGTGCCAAGTTTCATTACAGGTTTAGTTTTATTACATCCCTGGAACTAATGAATCCTATGGTTTCACTCAATCCAGGTGTTACTCAATCCATTCAAGGAATCAAACCAGTCCACAACAAAATAGTATTCGGTTGCTGTGGAATGAAACCAATGCACGAAACAGAATGGACAGGTTACTTTTAAGCCTGGATACACCAAACTGAATGACTAAATCTATCTCAGAAAATTCTGAAAAAATAGACTAAATCCCAAACTTAACAAATAAAATATATGCAAAACAGAATAAGATCATGTCATGTAGCAACAAATAATTCTGATCCTGCTACTTAGATTAATATAACTATAGCTTCACTTCTGATCATTAGTTTCATAGCCACTCAGATTCATAGGGCATTCACTAAAAGCTACTTAGACATGCAAATCGATTACAGTTTCAGACCCACTCAACACAGTGCAAGGTAAAAGGTCTAAATCCTGCTGCAAGTGACAAGAGCCAGTTCCATTCGCACTCCTTCTGACCTGCAAAAAAAGTCGCAGAGCTAATCATTTTGATCTTATCATTTTTTTCTGGCTAATGGCAGTAGAAATGACAACCTACCATTGGGTTGATACTATGTGACTAGTAAAAATATGAATCTAAGCAATCTTCAGTTCACTTCTAATTATTTTACTAATCAATGTGACTATCCCACTTCAGTTCACATTCTAATTATATTGACTAATCAGTGTACATGTCTGCCACTCCAAAAAACAAAAAGTAGGACCAAGATCACTAAGTTACTATATATAACAGATCAAATTCTTGGTTGAGCTACAACAAGCATGGCAATAATATGTCAATACTACTATCAAATATGTCAATAACACCAATCACAAAAAAAGAAAAAAAGAATAAAACAGAATGGTACCTGCTGCTAAACCATTTCATTTCTTAACCAACTCATTGCAGCTTCCTGATCTTCATTGCATGCACTTAAAAAAATTTCCCCGTTCTCTTGGTTCTTGACAACGGCATACGCCTTGGCCTTCTCTTCTTTTGTTACATCTAGTGTGTTCAGAACAGAGATACATTTTGTGATGGAAAAATTTCCTCCTTGGCTACCCTCCTTCTCTTTTGCTAGATGCGCACTTTCCTCTTCGACCTGTTTTGTCCTCATTTCTAGGTACCTTTCCATCATACTTTCTACAGTACACCCTTCTTCGCTTTATTAGGTTCCTTAGGTACACCAGTAGATCTTCTTTTCTGCAGATTTGGTTCACCAGTTACAACTTGAATTTCTTCCTCTCTTTCTTCACTCCTTTGGCCACCTTCACCTGTCTCTTCCACCCATTGCACTTCTTCCAAGTCTTGGATCTCATTTGCATTTTCAATTTCAATAATAGCCTCATTTTGTAGAGACTCAACAGCAGAAGTAAAGTTGTAAAATTAAGCATTTACTTGTGAACTATTTACTTGTCTGAAATTGACATTTATTTGTGAATTGTTCGATAGAAAAATAAAAAACATAACACTACTTCTAAAGGGAAATCAGAACACTATTTGTACAGGAAAAAAATATTTACTTGTGAACTATTTAACAGAAAAATAAAAATCGGAACGCTATTTCTGTTGGGAAAATATTTACTTACGAACTACTTAACAGAAAAATAAAAAACAGAATACTATTTGTACTGGAAAAAATATACTTGTGCTAAAATAAACATCTACAAACATATACTTGTGCTAAAATAAACAACAAGCAGAGGTAGAATTTACCATGATAGAGCTCTCCTAGATCATCAAACAATGGAAAAGTGGCTTTTGCATGCGAAACTTCCTAATTCTTGGGAAACTCTGCACATTCAAATAAACATGTACTTGTCATAAAAGAAGAATAGCAATCATGACAGTAGGATACTCGAAGAATAACAGCAAGGACTTACAATGATCAGGTTCTCCCACTGAAATGGTTCTACTTGTAACATTTGCCTTGTATAGTCCCAGGAACAACCACTCTCTTTTTTGGCATCTTTTTAACATCTTGTGATCTCTTTTGAGTTTCCTTTCGTAAAGGACACATACTTGTTCTTCTCACGGAATTCCTTCACCATTCTAACTTCCGAGCTCCATCCATTGTCATCTCTTTCACCCCTATTTTTGTGCTCAAGAAGGATGTCAACAAGGGACTTCTCTAGGGAAGAGTTCCAATAGGCTCTTCTCTTAGCTACATAAACAAGGAATTTTTTTTGCAATAGGAAAATTTTAGACAACAGAAAACAATATACCTCTTGTCCAATAAGAAAGCATTAAGAAACATAAAACAATATACCTCTTGGTGAAGCTCCACTCTTCTTAACTTGAGTACATTTGGGAGATTTTTTCCTTGCAGCACTTGCTGACAATAAGCTGATCTTTGGAGACCCCCTTCTAATGATATTTAACTTCGGAGAACCTCTTCCAACCATCACTAATAGAATTCACTCAATTATTACAACTTATGAAGAAAAAAAAAGCTAGTAATCAGTCCACTTATTCATGATAGACTCTACTGTACATATTGGTAATCAGCCCTCCTTATTCATGATAGACTCTACTGTACATGTTGATAATCAGCACACATTGCCTGAGCGATAGTGTCTCTCAAAGTATTCCCTTCTACACTACCTTGCTCATTTGTGTGGTCACCATTGGGTAAGTCAACAAAATTTAGTAGGTCAATATTATCAGGTTGGTCATTTAGCCAGTCCTCATCTCCATTGAGTTTCTTAATAACATTATGCAATATAGCAGCAACAACTGGAATCTTGACTTGATTGTCCAACATGTGAAATGTTGTAACTTTAAGGATCAAGAAGCTCTTTTTAAGCACTCCTAATGCTCTTTCCACATGGTTACTAAGTAGAGCATTGCGGTGGTTGAATAGTTCTTTCGGGTTTTGAGGTCGTTGATGTCTAGCTCCAAATTCTTTTAAGTGACATCAGACTCCTCAGTAAGGTGCAAGGAAAGATAGAGTGTTTACATAACCACCATCAACAAGATAAAATTTGCTTGGAGGTACATGAAAACCTTTACTTATAGCAAATCTTAGCACTCTAGAATTCGTGGCTGAACCCTCCCATCCACTAGAAATGAAAGTAATCTTGAGGTCAAAATCACAAGCCACCATCATATTGATGCTAAGTGTTCCCTTTCTATTTCGGAAAGGAGCAGCCCTTTCAGATGATATGGAAATAGGAATATGTGTGCCATCAATGGCACCAAGACAGTTCTCGAAGAAAGGATAGAATCTAGGATTTCCTTCGATATGTGGATGGACTTGAGTAGGATTGGGGGGCTTGAGAAAGAGGTGAGACAAAGTGGGGATGACCTTCTTAAAGAAATGGTTGATATGATGGTGGAAGGTGTCATTACTATGGTGAAATGTTATCTGGAGATCTTTGTATGAAAAATTGTGGCTAAGCATGTAAAGAAAGAATGCGATCTTCTCCTCAACCTTAATTCTTGTATCACGCACAAGCCTAGTCCTTCTGAGATAATTGGCCAAGGATATGAAGATTTGCGGTTCCATCCTAAATGCTACCCGGCAATTCTTGACATGTCCTTGAAGCAGCTGATAAACCTTAACCTCGCCTTTTTCTTCTGATGTATGACATTGTTTCTTTTCCCCTCCTCTACTTAGAACCCAACATATGTAGCGCAGGGAAAACAAACAGCATCATGTAATCATCCTCTTGATCCCTCCTCTTTCTAATATGTTCTCTCAAAGACATACTAAAAAGAAAATCATACACAAAAAACATATACATTAATATATTGCTGGAGCACAAGTGTGCGCTGCTATCATAAGATGCAATGAATTTAGGAAAAACAGAAACAAAAACATGAATATACCTTTTGGAGTAGGTGTAGGATCCCAAGATGGAGGAGGCTCGTCTTCTCCAACTCGAACAACCGCTGGGAGGATCTACAAGAGTGGTATACTTGTGTTAAAATTACATTTAATTGGAAATGATCTACCCAATTAACTATCTTAATCCACTCTGACATATACAACTGGACATGACTCCTAATAAAATTTTACTGGGACAGTGGACATATGAGGATTTCAAAGAGATAGCTATTGAATATGACTGTGTTAACTAGCATAAATCAAAGAGATAGCAATTTAATATTAATATAATTCAAGAAATAGCTTCTGAATACATGAAGAAAATAGCACACATTGCATAATCCTTTATCAAGATCTGGTACAAACACAACGAAAGTGCCGCCTAGACAAAACTCCGCAAGTTATTAGCACAACAGCACGACAATAAACTAATCTAGCAGCTATTGTATCACTGTTGTCTGCCTGATTATCTTCAAAGTATCACTCTCTCACTTTTTTTTCTTTAAACTAATCTAGCAAGGAACCATACTTTACATGAAAAGATGTGAGGACTCTGTGATAATTTACTTGGCAAGGCAACATTATGAAGGATGAGGCGATCTTACTGGAGAGAAGCCAGCAACAGGAGAGGATGCATGCCGGTGGAGAGAGTGATGTGTCGCCGTCATCGCCTATCGCACCGTGCTCGCCTCCTTTAAAAATAGTTAAGCAAACATTAAAATCCTAGACGGAACAGAGTTACCACTAAAATTTAATTTAGATCTATCAAAAAGTTGTATAATTTCAGTGTATATGAACAAGATAACAGAATTACCAAGACTCGCACCGATTCCTGAGAGATTAGGTTTACAGCAGAATTACAATGGATCTTTCTAAACTCTCTCAACTAACTAGACGGGATCACCATGCCACTCACCAGCACATGACTAGCTAGTTAACTAGTTGTGTAAGACTTGGACATCAGCTGACTGACGGCTTCTCAAAACTTATATATCCGCAGACAAAAGCAGTAGTATTAGACCTGCGTGCTCACCGCCGACGAGGCCGCCCGCCTCCTCCGCGCGGCCACCGACTGACTGATCGTCCGGCTGAGAGACTGCTGTTTTATGTTCTTTCTTGTTACCGCCTCGCTCGAGTGTCGGATACGTACCGTCGCTCGTCCGCAGCACATCCTGCGTTATGGAGGTTCTCTGCTCTGAAGCTGCAATTGGCGGGCGGGGTCTGATCAAGTATAAGGGAATTGTTCGCTTTTCACAATCAGTTTGAGCTTTTAAGTGTAATTAAGTAAGTTAATGTATAGCTTTTAAGAGCCGGAGGTCTCGAGTTCTAATCATAACTTCATGTGAGAACAAGTGTTGACGCATAATTGAACCGGTTGCATTTTCCCCGCCAATTTAAACTTTTTGAGTGAAACGCATAATAGTAACTCAATAGGTCCCAAGTGGTTTTAGCACGGCTTAAGCGGTGGCTGTGCAAGGAAGGATATTATAAATATCGAATGACAAGACTTGAGAAAGAGATAAGAAATAGTAGTAACAAACACGAGTACCAAATTTTCTATTTCTGTTGTTTGTTTCTTCTGCCTGCTCTGTTTCTTCCGTCTCCCTCCTCTCTAGAATCCAGCGAAACTCGCTGGGATCATCGCAGGATCCTAACATCTCTGTCCGTCTCTCTTCAGTCTCGTGCAAATGTTTGCACGTGCGAGCCATTGCATTCAGTGCTCTTCGTAGATTGGATTCCTGGGTAACGAATGTCCACCAATGGCCTGTTTGGTACTCCTAGGTTTGCTGCAGTCCAGGGCCAGCCGAGCCACCAGCAGTGCTATCCCCTGAGTTGTTCTGCCGAGCCACCATCCTCCTTCTCTTCCTGCACTGTGAAGGCGAGGGTCTTCACCTCTTATGCAACAGTGATTTTCAGTGGTTCTGCAAGAAATCGACGGGGTCAGCTGACCTTGACTAAAGTCTGTAGCTCCGCCCCTGCCCGTGGCATTACATATTTGGGGGCCGTTTGGTGCGGCTCATGCCTGCAAAATTCTTGTGGTGACACTGTAGCAAGAAGCTGTTGTTCTCTCTCATCCAAAAATGAACTGTAAAACATCGTGAGCCGATGAAGCTACTCCGAAGAAGCTTTTCCGGCTCATGTGCAGCAGCGTGTCAGAGCAAAAGCCGGCCTGGTACAGGCCACGCCAAACGGCCCCTTGGTCTCATGGCTAAAGGCGGACTAAAGGCTGTAGCTCCGCCCCTGCCCGCGGCATCACGTACTTGGTCTCATGGCCAATTATACGTTTATACGAATGGAAAAGGGGGTATCCAGCGGTCGAAAAAACCGATACACATCTTTTTGTCGACCTCTCCCCCCCATTGTACCGTACCACGCATCGAAGCTCAGCTAGCCTTGGACAGGAATGTCGCAGTAGAATAGTCCTTGCCACTTGCACGAACGTTCCAATTCCAGGTGCCTAGTTTGGATGATCACCCTCGATCCGAAGCTCTGCTGTCACATTGCCACCTGCCACCACGCCATCAGCCACACGAATCAGCAGAGCGCTTCTCGAATCATTCTTCTTCTGCTGGCCAACCTTTCCAAAACTGATCATCATTCAGCCTGCCCGAGCATGTGCCGCCTATCATGGAGTACATTACAATCAGAATGGTTTATTTGTCGCTGCCAGGTTGATCCGTCCATCATCAAGAACCCGTCCCGACCTGCCGCGCTGTTCATACCAGATCGATCGGCGGATTCTATCCAGAAAAAAAAAAAAAAAAACAATATCCGTATTGGTCTCCGTACCCACGTCGGCGTTCCAATCATTCACGCGGCCATGTGGTGGCGCCGCCGCGTCGATCGCGCAGGTGCTCGATGATAGGATCGTTTCATTGCGTCGATCGTGACAGATTCCTGCTGCGGAGTTGCCGCCCAGCTTCTCGGCCTCTCCTTCCTCCATCGCCGGACAAAGAACGCATCTGTTGCGGAGGAGTTCGTGGTGCTGGCTTAGCTTGTCCCTGGGACTGCGATCGAGGTGGTTCAGGTGCGAAGGAGGAGGAGGAGGAGGTTGCTCTGCCAATGGTGATGCCGTGGGAGACGGCGGCGAGCATCGCGCGCAACGTGTTCGTGCTGCTCGACGGATGGGTCTGCACGTGCGTCCTCGCCGCCGACGAGGCCGCGCGGATGCTACGCACGGCGGCGCGGTGAGCGTCGGAAGCACGTCCTGATGGTTAGGCGCTTGGACTTCACCTGTGGTTCTTGTCCATTCTGTTTGTTCTGCATCCGTTCGATCTTTGAGCCTATGCTTGTCCCTGTGAATACTTTGTTCTGATGGAAAGTTTCTTATTGGGTTTCGAGTTTCTGAGGTCACCACTGTAGCAGATAGTCGGAGAATGTTGCTCCTCTTACTGCGTTTGGATTATTTGTTCTTTTGATCAAAGTAGTAATGAACTCTTCAGTCACGATCAACAACAATTGGACTCTGTTTTCACTTTCTCGAACTTCTTTTCTTTTTCTTTTATTAATGAGGCGATTTTGCATGTCTAAGAACCATCAATTCTGTTAATTATATTTAGCTGTAACTCTGTCAAAAATAATAGCCATCTAGCTGCAACTATTTTGAGAGCCAAAGCTACGAGTAATATAATCTTCTTGTTATCTATAAAAAAAACTTTAGACAAAGACGTTAAACTTTATTTATTTACCGAGAGTTTCTTGTTAGTTGCGATCCGAATAGACAAGTTGGTACATTTAAAATTAAATAACGCTTGATCTTGCGGCCGTTACTTGTCCACCAACTGGCGATGCATAGAGATCACATATGCTTGTCGTCAACGCCAGCTCGGTAAGCCGAAATTGATGACCCTGAGAGCCACGAGTTCAATTTTTTTTAAAAAAGCAATCTTACTATTTTGATCGATTTTGATGCTGCAGTTGAGAAATGAATTAATCTGCACCAAATCAGTATACTGACTTTATTATGAACAGTGTAAATTGAGCAAGTGTAAAATGTTTTTTTCTTGACATGTAAATATACTGATTTGGTGCAGATTATTAACTACTCTTGTTTATTTCAAACGTTTTAGGAGCACTCTGTTTCGAAATGTAACATTCACCATTTCGAAATATATTCTTGTACATATTTTTCACTGTTTATTTCCCATTTCAGAAACAACAAATTTTTTTAGTTGAGTTGGCACATGTGCACGCAGGTTGAAATGTGCGTACATATATCATATAAGAATAGAGATACCTGTGTCTAGTAACAAAATGAAAGAAAATTAGGATTGGCCCCATTTTTATTTACTTTTATCTCAAATTTAATAGGACTGGTTTAATTTGTAAAAAGTTTTATGAGTGAAACACCTTTACCATCCATATGTATATTGTCTCTCCTCTCACTGTATGCATGTAGTATAGGTAAACTTATACAGCTCCTCACCGAGTGATGAGAGGCTGGTAGGGGGACATAGAAGGCCCACCTATCACCCTCTTCGCGGTCGTGCAATCGACTACCGAGAGACCTCATCCATGGTAATATAGTTACAAGCATGTTTGATTGAAGTTTAGTTTCTATTACTCTTGTTAAATTCGCTATAGGTGATTTTTTTTTAAAAAAAAGAAATATGAAAACTTCCATAGTATCAAACTGAATGAAAAAACGGGTACATCTTATTTCTATCGGCTTCACATGACTATAGAAAGGTACAATGGATATCCATAAGCCGTTGTAATAGCATACCATTACTATCGGCCTATCAGCAGCCTCCACCACCAGTGGCAGGCAGCTGACATCATCACACCCTCGTTCCACCACTTCCACACCCTAGCTACCATATGATTATGGCCGAAAAAAATAGAAAATTTCCTTTTTGGACCGGTGTTTTGTTTACCTTTTTTTACCCTTTTTGGATAGTGGGAGAAAAATAAAAACAGTAGTTTTTAGATAGTCGAAGAAAAATAAAAATGGTATGACTTTTTTTTATCGTTTCAGCGAAATTTTTTCTTTTTTTACTGTTTTTCTCGAATACGGTAATGAGATCTTATTTGAACATGTTTTATGAAAAATAAAAATTAAAAGTTATGAACTAAACAATTTTTTATTGGTCTATGTTGTTGAGTTGTATGTTGTAAATTTAATTGCAACTTATATTATATATATCGTAAAACTATAGTGAATGTTTAATATTTATTTTATTTATATTTTTGATATCATTTTTGGTTACCAACCGTTTTATTTTGTTTCCAAATTCCGTATTTATCCGTTCGTTTCTATTTTTGCCTTTTTTGTTTTCGTTTCTGTTCGGTGTTGTAAATATAAAAATGAAAATGGTTGAGTGACGATAGCGATTCACCGTTCTTGACAAGTTTGCCTAAACACTCAGGCCCCACCTGTCAGACAATCACCGTATAACACTTAGCACCAGTTCCGCTCCGTCCCATTTTGAATGCCCGGACCGTTGCTCCTCCCCTGCAACGGCTACCAAATCTCTACGGAGGAGAGGGAGGGCGATGGCGACCAGGGACGTGGTGGAGAGCCAAAGATCCGCACCGCGCAGGCGGGGAGCGGCTGCGGCGGAGCACAAGGACGGCGGCGATGAAGTACTCAGCCCGCGGTTCCGCTCCGCCGCCGAGCTGGCCGGGTGGGACGAGGAGTCCATCCTCCTTGCTGCGCTCATCGTCGAGGACACCCCCGTCCGGGAGTCCCGCCGCAAGAGGCGATCCTCTGCCGCTGCCAGCGACGGCGGCAGCGCCGGATCCAACACCAGGTGCTCCCTCCAGCCGATTCGGCCGGCCAAATCGCCCTTTCCCGTTTTCGTGGACGGTTTCGTGACCCCCCTCCGGATGCATCGTTCTCGCAGGAAGAGGAGACCTCGGAGGCAGACAGCAGCCGTGATGCCGCCGGTGGTCCTCACGCTCGACGACGATGATGACAAGCCGGACAAGGAGGCAGGTTTGTAATTGCCCGATTTCTGCCTGTTTGGGCGTTCTCGATCTGGCCTGTTTGGGCGTTCTCGATCTGGCCTTGATTTGAGATTCAGTAGATGGCAACAAGGACGCGAAAGTGATGGAGGACGAGAAGCCTATCGTCGTGGGGAAGGAGGAGGCATCTGGGTCTGGCGAGAAGGCAGATTCGATGGGCAAGTTGCCATGTATGGATCGGCTCCGGGAAGAGCTTTCTTGTGCGGTAAGGGGGTTTCATTTTGGTTGTGGTTCGATCTGTGGTTGTGTGCTAGATAATGCTGGAGGATGAATTTGTGGATTTTTTGTTTTTTGTCCAGATTTGCCTGGACATCTGCTTTGAGCCGAGCACCACACCTTGTGGGCACAGGTAATTTGACCTGTCCCTTTGCTTGAATTGAGATAACGTGTATGCAACATGAAACAAAGGATGACATTTTCCTTGGTTCAATTTGAATGTGTAATAGCCTAATAGGATGTCGGTTGAAATTGGCACAGTTTTCTTGTTTCATTGCTATGGTCAGTTAGGTCCCTTCAGTTGTTGTAACTTGGAATTGCAGTTCAACAGTTTTCCCTGTAATTAGGAACATTCTTGTTGATTAGTGTAGAAAAGGATTGCAATCCTAGTTTCCTCATTATCATGTCGATGGAACATTTGGGGTGCTAGAATTTTCAGTCCAGCTATCTGAACCATAAAGATTTGATACATACAAATCATTCTCTGAATCCTTAATTCACCATTTTATTGATTACTAATGATTGTTGTGCTCATCAATTTCATTATCCCCGAACTTAAATGTCTCTTCAAATTCATTCATAGTATAGGAACAATGAACTGAACATTACTTTCACAGAATTATGGGGATTGGAATATTCTAGTCAATTAGTGTACAAAAATAATTTTTTACTAAAAAGGTTCACTCTGTAGCACATTTGAAGTCATGTTTCGGATGCTAGAATTTTCAGTTGGCCCAACTAAATTTTAGAAGGTCTTTTTTCATACTAATGACTCACTGAATTTCATCATGTTCGTCACTATTTAGTGGTTGCTGTGCTCATCTATTTATACTTGTTCCAATGTAAGTTTTTTTGTCCAAATTACTTGAGTGGCAACAGAACAAGTATGACTTAACATTCCTTTCACAGGGGAACATGGGGATTGGAACTATTTTGATTATTTTATTTGGCTGGTCTCTGACTTCCTGATTCTGACATCTTTGTTGTGCCCTTCATTTAACAGCTTCTGCATGAAATGCTTAAAGCACGCTGCAGCTAAATGTGGGAAACGCTGTCCTAAATGCCGGCAATTAATCAGGTAAGTCTCAGGCTTCCCATCTCGCCCAAAGAGTTTGAGTTACCACTAGGGAACTCATGGTAACTATGCTTCAATACCATAACTAAATAGCTGTTACTGTGCAGCAATGCAAGATCGTGCACTATCAACACAGTACTCTGGAACACCATTCAGCTTCTGTTTCCCAATGAAGTTGAGGCAAGAAGGGCTTCAATTGCATCATCTTCTTCCTGCAACGGTGATGCGAGCCAAAGCCCTCCAAGAAACAGTAGCTTTTCGCATGGTGGTATGACTAGGAGCAATAATAGTGGCTTCGTCACAGAAGGCAGAACAAGAAGCAGCGCTAGAAACTTTGTTACTCCTGGCAGCACAACAAGCAGCGACACAAATGGGAGCTTCGTCAGGACACATGGCAGCACACGAGACAGAAACAGCAGGAGGGGCTTTGTACCAGCCTCGCAACTGGTCAGTAACAGGGGCTCCGTGAGGCCACACCAATCCGATGATGCTGCACTGGCTTACAGGTTACAACAAGAGGAGTTCATGAGTGCTTTTGAGACAGAGGGGACTCAGGAAAGGCTGCCAAGGAGCACTGTGTCCACTGCTCGCGACAATTTGAGAGCCATGGCCTCCCGTGCTATTCGTCTCCGTGCTCGCGGCTGGCCGGTTTAGTTTTTTTTTTTTCAGTTTTGATATTTACCGATAGAAACCTCCTCTTCCAGGAAACTCTTGCAAAAGTCCATCTTGTTTGGTTTATTGAATTCTATTACGCGGGCTGATCGAATTTTCCTCTAGATGAAAAGGCACTGTTTCTTATATGTTCCTATGATGTCTATAATTTGATGGTGGCCACATGATTCACTATTGTACCAAGGCAGATTAGACATTCTTTGTTCAGGTGAAATATTTTCATCAATGAGCCATTTCTTTTGATGCATAACTGCAGGTTACAATTGTTTTGTTAGCAAATGTTGAATGAGACCTGTCATGCTCATGTGGGTTGAAATAACTCTGCAAATATTAGCTGTACAAACTGTTTTCTGGGAGAGGATTTCCAGTATTCTACTCTAGCTTCTGCATATAGGTACTCCTTGAGACACAGACTAGTAGGCTATCGAGTTGCTGGACAAATTTTTATGAACTTGGATCGTGTCATTATATTGTATAAACATTACACGACGATAGCAATTTGTGACAAATTTGTAAAACAAATGTGCTCTCCAGGGTCTTGAGTTCACAAGAACCAAAGGTTTTTTTTTATACTTTACTGTTAGCTGTAGGTCTACCCCATCCATTCTCTACCCAAATGATGCCGCACGCCTTTAAGGTGTGTTTGGTTGAGCTGTGAGCTGTAAAAAAGCAGCTGTAAAATATGAGCTGTGAGAAAGCTGAAAGCCGTTTAGCTGAAAGTAGTTGTGAGGTTGTGAAACTGTAAGACAATTTATATATAAATTGATCATAAAACATTATATTGTTCACTTATTATATATATATACATTATATATATAATTATAATATAAGATATCCTAATATTATAATTATATGTATAAGTATAACATAATTATAATTATATTACATAATTGTAATTATATTGTATAATTATGTAATTATATAATTATAATTTATATTATAATATATAATTATAATTACATAATTATGTAATTATATAATATAATTAATTATGTGATAAATTATAATTATATTATATATAATTATAATTATAATTATATAATTACAATTATGTAGTATACTTATAATTATATAATTATAATATATATAAATCGGTGCCCACAGCCAGCAAAAACAAGTCCAAACCTGCTTTTGCTTTTGTACTGGGAGAAAGTTGCTTTCTCAGAAGAGTTTTTATAAAAGTTTACCCCTTTGGTTAAGCTTTTGACTTTTGCAAAAGTCAAAAGCCAAAATCAGGCAAACCAAACACACCCTTAACAGTTACAAGGTCATCAGTCGGCTGTTGGAAAAATAACCTTGAGATCAAACCCTTTATTCACATTTATACGGGCATTTTTTTCTCTTTTGGCAAAGTGTAAAATCTTCCACTTAAAGGCAAGCAGGAGCTAGTTGTTCACAATATCTCCCTCCGTTTTTTTATTTGATGTGTTGCACTATTTGTTTTGTCTTAATACATCAACAGAAAACAGATATCCCCGCTCGTGCCCCCAGCCGCCAGCCCGCTCGTGCCCGCACCGCTCCGCTCACACTCGCA
>BCLF01000010.1:3433412-3445958 GCA_001602275.1 Zoysia japonica
CACACTCGCAGCTGTCGGCCTGCTCGCGCGCGGCTGGCTGCCGCCGCTCTGCTCCCGCTTGCATCGCCCGCGCGCAGCCACCATGTCGCACACCCCGTTTCCGGAATGCACTGTGATACACGTATCAGTCTCTGGATCAGCAGCTGATACGCACAACCCAACAGAATATATATCGAAAGCATACTTCGAAAGGAAAAACTAACCTGAGACAGAACTTTTAGTGGCCACACCATGAGGATCTCTATGATCCTACACCGGTTGACCAACTAAAAGCAGAGCAGGCAGCGAAACACCAGGGCCCAAATCCACAAGCAGACAGAAGCAGAACGAAACCAGCACAACACCTACGCGATCCTCACTGTCTAAAACCAAAAATGCAGGTGGGTGAGTACATAAAGTACTCAGCAAGCTCCAATACTAAGCAAATGTATAAGTATAGATGCATATTGGTTGTAGCAAGGATGAGGCAGCAAGGTCCATGTTGCCAAAAAGCTAATTTTATGCAAGGTTCACTACAGAAGATTTTAAAAAGGGAGTAAAAGCATTTATTATCTATATTTTAATAAGCTGGACCTGGGGAAGTAAAAATCGTTCCCGCCAGATCCTAAGTTTTAATTAGAAGGGCCTCCACTATCCCCTCCAGACACTTTTCAAAACACGGGTAGCTACACCCACTCACACATCAAGGCAGTATAGAAAATCTAATCATAGGGCGCCCGAATAGTAGCATGTCAATACCATGACAACGGCCTATCCGAAAGGATTTTTAACTCTGCAGAGGTTGTACACTGTAGCTACAGGTTATGCAACTCCTGATCATTAGAGTTACATAACGCCTATCCCACATCTACGCAGTTTTTCACAGATTCCACCCAACGTGCAAACAGAGGCCATCCCTCGGGGTTTCCCAGGCCGTCGATGACGCGTCGGTACATTTTCGAAGCTGGGTCGTGAATATCCATCGCATTCACGCCTTTTCCTGGTCCCCTCCAATCCCCGGGTATTACCAAACCAGGGGCTATATCCGCGGGCTTACACTCCTGTGACGCGGGCTATTACCGTCGAAGGCCAGGCAGCGAGTCATCTCACGCACTTCTCCTGTTCCCTTGTGTCTTCACTACCGACCCCCCGGTGGTTCGATGTGGAAAGAATACATAGAGAAAATAAGTCCTGCCCAAAATGTACAGGTTCTGTGGTTGCACGGGAATTACCAAGTCGAGGGCTAACGAATCGGTCCTTATATGGCAGGGGTGACGGTCTCGTCCACGACAGGTGGACCACAGCGAAGCCTACACACCTATCACCATCACCTCAGGTGAGCCCCACCCCACGACCGGAAACATCTCCTCTTCACCTAGCACCAGTTGTTCTAATCCCACCCCCTTTTATTTGTACTCACACCACCAAACTCTTTCAACTCATTTTGCAAATTAATGGTATATAGTGTGGCGGTGCGGAGCACCGTAAATGGGGTCCTAAGCAGATCTAGTACAAGGTAATATCTGTTCCGTAAAACTATCTAGGAACGGAATCTCTATGGCTATCAAGGACACTTCGTCAATGGTTTTCAAGGAAAGTATTCATATCTATACAGCAAGTTACTGACATAAATATAAATACCTAGGAACAAGTAGGATTATGACTAACACAATGCTTCAAACCAAAATATCATGCATATCAGAATAAATAGGCCCTATAGGAACATTAGCAAAATATAGGTTCCAATATGAGGTTAGAGCTTGCCTGCAAACTCCTTCATCTTCAAGTTTGAGGTTGAAGGCTTCTTCTTCAAGATCTCAATCTTCAATCTCTGGCTTCGCGCCCAATCGACGAGCTTCTCTTCTTACGTGGACCTTCTGGTTCTTCTTGAAGCTTGACTCTTCCTTACACTCAACGTTATCTACGCGAAGAAAAAGCCTAATAAAACTACTGCGAAAGAAACAAAACTCAAGGAGCGATAAAATCCAAAGAACTTCAACTAAGAATCAGATAACACCGCGAGGAAAACTTAGGACAAGTCATGTATGTTGCGGTGCCTATTGACTTAGAGTAAGGTTCAGTGAAGGGTTAATATGCATTCTCGCTAGTACGAGCGAGAATACAGTGTGTAGCTTATGTCATTTTGTGCATACCTTAATTTAGAGCTATTAACTAAATAATCATATTGTTTGTGCTAATAGGTGGCACGTGCACTAGTGTATGCTAATATATTGCACGGGCTTTCTAGTGAATATTTCTTGATTCTACTATATAGTTGAACTCCTACACTAAATAAATGGCATTAACTGTGATGTGGTGATGGGCATATTGCTACTGTTAGTTATTTAGTTTATGTCTATATGAACGTACTACTTTAGGTGCTTAATGGTTAATTACCTAACTTATTTTATATAATATAATTAAATTACTAAAACTAACAAGTGGCACAAGCGCTAAAAGGTGCCTTACATGGGTGACTGCATGGCAGGTTGCTTATGGGCTGCCAACTAAAGTGTTTACTTACTTCCTAGTATTTAGTTATTAGTGTTTAACTATTAATTCTATAATTCTAATTTTAAGTTAAGTTATTTAGTGCTAACATGGTGCGCGTACTAATTTGTGATAAATAATGAGGTTATGCTATGCTGTGGCGTGCCCTAGCTAGTATAAATCTATGCTTAGAATGCATCATAGTTAAAGACTTGCACTAACAATGATAAAACCAAAAGAAGGAACAACGATTAAACTCAGCGAAGGACTTACTATTGAAGCGAATCGGCAAGACCGGAGGTTGGCTGAGGTGCGGATGACTTGATGTGATGGAGCTTGAGATAATGGTTCCAATGGCACCAAGATCACTGAAAACTTAGTTAAGGTGTAGTGGTGGTGAGGCGAACAAAGTGTTCACGATGGAAAACAGGAAATCTCCCTCGTGGACACGCTACTCGACATGTGTCCACAACTGTCGGGTGTGTGTGCAGGCGTGAAACAGGGGACGAACCTCGTGGTGATGTTGCCAGCTAGTCTGAGACCGAAAATTGGCAAAGGCTGTGTGGACACTTGGCTCGGCCTGTGTCCACGGCCTCTGGACACCTGCGTGTTCAGAATCGAGAAAAATCATGTGGACACGTGGTTCGGCCTGTGTCCACGGCCCCTGGACACACGGGTGCCCAGAATCGGGGATTTCTCCGTGGACACAGAGTTTTGTGACGTGTTCGTGGACACGTGAACATGTGAGCGGTGATCGTGTCCGTGGACACGTGGACTGTGACCGTGTCCGTGGACACGTGAAAGTGAAAGTTCGGGGTTTTGTGGAAGTTCGGGGATTCGTGGACACGTGAAATTGGAAGTTCGGGGTTTTGTGGGAGTTCGGGGATTCGTGGACACGTGAGAATGAAAGTTCGGGGTTTTGTGAAAGTTCGGGGATTCGTGGACACGTGAAAGTTTGGGGTTTTCGTGGTCACTGGAAAGTTCGGGGTTTTCGTGGACACGGGAAAGTTCGGGGTTTTCGTGGACACGGGAAAGTTCGGGGTTTTCGTGGACACGGGAAAGTTTGGGATTTTTGTGGACACGGGAAAGTTCGGGGTTTCCGTGCACACGGGAAAGTTCGGGGTTTCCGTGGACACGGGAAAGTTCGGGGTTTCCGTGCACACGGGAAAGTTCTTGGTTTTCGTGGACACGGGAAAGTTCGGGGTTTCCGTGGACACGGGAAAGTTCGGGGTTTTCGTGGACACGGAAAAGTTCGGGGTTTTTGTGGACACGGGAAAGTTCATGGTTTTCGTGGACACGGGAAAGTTTGGGGTTTTCGTGGACACGTGGACACGAGAACTGTGATCGTGTCCGTGGACACGTGGACACGTGAAGACTGTGACGTGTCCGTGGACACGAGAAGACTGTGACGTGTCCGTGGACACGGGAACTGTGATCGTGTCCGTGGACACGTGAGAATATCAGTGCTCGTGTCTGTGTCTGTGGACACGTGGCCAATGCTGTAATTACCAGAAATGAGCAGGGGTCTTGATGTAAAAACGAATAGGACTTAACTGTTAGGAATACCAAGTCCAGGGACTTCTTCGGAAGTAAATTGGGCTCAGGTGTTTAAGTAGATGAACTCGGAGGGCTTTTCCGTAAATAAGGCTTCTACCAAAGAGTTGGATTTATTTAGATTTATTTTCCAACAGGAAAAGAGGAAAAACAGGGCGCACGGCTCTCTGGACCGCAGCTCGCGGCCGGTCCCCGACCAAGCCATGGCCGATGGCGGCGGCCAGGCGGTGAACAGCCGGAGAGCCTCGAGCTTCAGTTGCAGCAGGGAGAGGGCGGCACGGTGTGCTGCACTGCAAATCCAATCGGGCCAGGGGGCACCCTGCAATGCGGCACCAGCCAGGGGCGACGCACCGCGCCGGCGTGCGGCGCCACGCAGCAGGAGCCCAAGGCGGCCTTGGGTCCTTACACGCAGGTGGCGTGGTGGAGCTCCCCATGGGCTCAAGCTAGACGGAGAAGCGCCGAGGATGGCCGTCCACGGAGGAAGGCAGCGCGCCTCGGTAGTGTTCGGCGGGGGCTCCGCGCCGGCCATGTTTCGCCAAAATTGACTGGGCTTAGAGGTAGAAGAGGCCATGGAGATGGTGCACTCAACGCCGGGTGGGGAGCAGCTCAACGGAGGGCACGAATTTACGGCGGCGCTCGGTGATGGGGGTGGTCGGCAGCGGAGGAGGTGAGGTCGATTGAGCCCGATTCGATGCAGGGGAGGGGGTGGTATGTGGTCCCGGGAGACTGAGAGAGGCAGGGATGTCGTGCGCGCGGCGCGTGGTAGGGCGCGTGGCGCCGCGCGTGATGGTGTGCTAGCTAAGCGGCGCGAGGAAGAAGACAAGAGAGGAGGAGATAGGGATGGAGAAAGGTGAAGACGCTGACAGGCGGGACCCACGACTTCTTTCTATTTTTCTGATTTTTCGAAATTTCAGCAGCAGCCTCTGTTTTTCCCTCAAAAGGTCAACCTCCCGAGCTCCGATGAATATAAAATTTTGCAGGGTTGAAGAACTTTTCAGGATGAACAACTTTCATTTTATGATTATCTTCAAATTCTGAATATATTTTATTCTATGAAATTCGGAGGATAAATGGCTATGTGAATAGAATAACTTAATTCGGACGGGGTCAAAAGGTTCAAAAGAATTGGATGTGTTTGGAATTCAAGGACTTCGATGGGCTTGAAATTACAAATGATTGAGTTCAAAGGAATTGAATGGATTTGAAATTTAACGATATTTGGTTGTATTTAGGATTCAAGGAATGGGATTAAGAATGCAAGAAAACAAACGGTAAGGAAAAGAAAAACAAAAAGGAGCTCAATCACTTGTCACACCTCAAATTTTAATATTTTAAAATCTTTAATTTAGATAAGTTTTAATTTAGTGATGTTTTCACCTTTTGAAATAGGAAAGAAAAGAAAAGGTGGGAAGTGAAAAGAAAATAGTTAGAGTGAAAGTTAGAAAAATTTTGAATTACGCATTTTTAGACTTACCCTGAAATTCGGATGTCACACACCACCCTGCACGTGCGCGCACGCCGCGAGATATGTAACCTAGAGTTCGAAAATGGATGGCTCACGGAGAGCCGGGGCATCGTTCGGGATGGAATAAGGGCTCAGCAGGGCGATTTGGTCTTTTTCCAGTTAGGGGGAAATGATAAAACCTAAAAATAGAAAAAATATAGGAATATGATAGGATTGAGAAAAATTTTCAAATTTGATGTTTGATGAGCATAGAAAAAATATAGAAATTTTAAAGGTGAAGATTTGAATTAGCAGTGTATTTAACTTAGTAGCAGCAGCGCTGCAGCTAGGAAACAAATTGATAAATTTATAATTATTTTTTTAATTAATAAAACTTCTCAACACTAACGGCGTCATAGAACTGGGTCAAACGGAGCATTCACTTTTAACAAAGAGGTTAAATAGGTAAAAATTTTAGAGTTATTTTGGCTATTAAACTTTAAAATAAAGTAAAAAAAAAGCAATTATCGCTACCTACTAGTACTAGTCAGGGCCGACCCTAAGGTTACAAAGGCCCAGATCAAGAACGGTGTTGGAGGTCCTCAAATATTTGAACTTACGATTTTTGAGCTAATTAAATCTACAGTTTGCTGAATAATAGCAGGAAAAATATTAACGCTTACATCATATCTGGGACCCTAAACTATTGGGAGCCCTGGGCAGGCCACCTCGCGCACTCCCTCAGGGCTGGCCCTGGTAGTACGGAGTATATCACTGCTTGTTTTTGGATAAAACAGATGGTTTGTTGTTTCGCCACACACGATTGCGCATGCAGCCATCCTTTTCTCTGCATATTTTTAGCAATGGAATGGTGAATTTAACAGTCATTTTCTAGAAAATTTAGGAGGAAATGAATAGGCAGATTTTCTTAGAAAACAAAAAAAAAAAGGCAACCCAAAAGAGACCTTAGCGACAAGAGCATGAGCGTCGTTTTAGAATCCTGCGGCCGTGATTCGTCCTTGACAAGCGCAGTAGTGTAGTGACAGGGCACCTCCGCCAAGAGAAGGCCTATTTTCTATGTAGCCCTCACGCTCTCGGTGTCCTCGTCGTCCATGGGTGCCCAGCCAACAAGTTCCTTATTCGCCAGGCCAAATCTAGCCAACTGAACGGCAACGTGGTTTCCATTTCAGTTGCTACCGGCAACACAAGTTTTGCATGCAAGTACTAGCCAGTAAAGTGATAGGTCGAACACATGATAAATGGACCTGTACAAGCAGGCGAACATGATAAATGGACCTGTACAAGCAGGCTCTGCATGATTCCCGGCAACGATTGCATGCTCACGAAACATCTATATATAAGAAGTTGGTTCATTCCACCAAAGCCATCCATCGTCCATGAGATTCAAACATACAACGTTTCTTCATCGTGAGATCAATGTGAGCACTACTAGCAGTGATTTCTGACTGAGGTATTTGAGGGAACCAAAACACCATGGTTGGCATATTAAGAAGATTAACTTTCTCAGTAGTCACAGTTGAAACGCTCTCGCATCCTAGGTTCCAACCATGATGGTCTTTTGTGAATTTTTAAAGTGGTAAGCATCTTAAGAAAAATTAAGAAGATTAATTTTTTCAGAACAGAGTTGTCAATTTTATTGTATATAATATATTTTGCTCTGGTTCTTAATATATTGTTTTTATAGGACAATGTGGGTTCTACAACGAGAAGGTGATCTTAATCACAAGTTAACTTTGGAAGAGGTGCAAGATTCTTAAAATACAACAAAACCTATATCCAGTAAAGTTTTCTACATGGGTGTTAGGATGATATCAGACAAGAGAAACAGAAATGCAAAGATGACTGGAAAAAAAATATTTCACGGACCTTGCATTCAACGTAAGGATCTGTCAACTTTTTGTTGCTTATTTCACTAACATGTCATTAGAGTTGCATTCTCTATGTCTAGCGTAAGAATCTGTCAATTTTGCATCCGCATATCTGACTATCCCAGAGGAGAGCATTATAATTATAATTCATTCATCTTTCGGTGATTTGTGAATTTCATGTATGGTGTCCATACGGTGCCTCTCCCCTTTCCAAACCAAGCTTCTTCCGCACCCCATCTCTACCCCTCTTTCGTCCAAATAATACCACATCATGTGCGAACAAGCGGCACATTATGGTTACAACAGTGTGCGCCTTTCTGGTCGTGCACGACCATAGCGTCACAATAGAAGAGAGCATAGGCGGAGGCAGCCGGGTGGACTGAGAATTTGAAAAACTGTCATGTTTAGCACTGTAGCAATATTATTTATCAAAATAGTAGTTAATTTTTTCTTTTTTTCCTTTCTTTCGGCCCACTCTGGTTTAGAACTCTAGCTCCGCCACTGGAAGAGAGCGTGTCTATGCATCAGGAAAAAGGCGATCACCTATGTCTCGTTCCTCCTGCTTTGTGGACATTAGTGCAATACACCCATGCATATACGTGTGAGTAAATTCCTTATTTACTATTAAAAAAGGCTTGATGCCTTACCCCGTACAAGCCCATAAAATTTGTACAACATCTGGACTCGCGGGTCCACCCACTTCCATCCCTATTTCCATTTCCAAACGAAAACAGAGGGACTAGCTTGTAAAGTGATTGATCAAATATGCATGATAAATGATCCTTTCACAGGCAAGCTCTGCATGATTACCGGCAACAATTGCATGCTCACGAAGTACTTCCTCCGTCCAAGAATATAAAGATTCTTATACTTTCCAATGTAAAATTGAAATAAAAAAACCATCATACCCCTGTTCTTACCATACAAAAAAGTTACCCACATATCCAACAATGTCTCATTTATTACGTTCACACCTCTCAAATAATTAATTATATTTTTAGACAAATGCAAACACTTTCAAATGTCTATATTGTTGGACGGAGGGAGCAGTGACAGAGTACCTAGGCCAACATGACTTTTCTGTGCCCTGCTTGTTATTTTGTGCGTGGACCTCACACTCGAGGTGGCCTCATCGTCCATGGGAGCCCAACCAACCGGTTTCGGCATCCTTTGAAATGGAGAAGTTTTTTCTATTTCCTATGTTATTCTTGTAAAATTGAAAGAGTTCCTACTGCATTCCAAAGGAGCCCTTCTTTTTTCCTGTACTTTTTGAACAGGGGTTTCCTCCTCTAATTCCAAACGAAGATGGAGGGACCAACAAGTTCCATACTGGGAAGGCCAGATCTGCTAACTGAACGGCAACATGTTCCATTCCGTTTCCTACAGGTGAGACAAGTTTTGCCTGTAAGTAGTAGCTAGTAGTAAATGATAAACGACCTTATACAAGCAGGCTCTCCATGATTATTGATGTGTCTGTGTTTCCCAATTTTCTGTCAGATTGTTTTAATTCTCGATTTTGTGTAGATGCAACGTACAATTGATCTGGTCTCAAATCAATATGATTTGAACTCCGCAATTGTAGCATCACTTCTTCTATAGTTATCAACTGTGCGCTACCCAGTTGACCTCATTAGAAAGGTTAATCTTTACTTATGAATCGAAGAACACAAGAAAGAATCCAACACAAATGCAAAATCTAAATTAAGATCACAAGTTGAGGTCTCACAAGTTGTATGATGGTGAAAGAATAATCGGGCAGCAGCTATCGGCCAAGGCCCACCGGAAGGAAAGGAACGTGGGACGCGCGTTTCACCGCCAGCCGGAGCAGTGGTTGCACTGAAACTCAAAAATAATGTTTAACATCTTTTAAATGCTGATATTTCATAACTAATAAAGCTAATTAATATTTCATTTGCGAATTTATATTCCTATAATTAAATCTACAAAATGAGATTTTATTTGAACATGTTTAGCATTTATGTTAGTACATTTCTAACTTGATTCAGGTTACCGACCGTTTCCGATGTATTACCATCTGAATTGTTTTGTTTTTGAACTCCGTATTTTTCCGGACCGTTTTCATTTTCAGCTTTTCCATTTTTGTTTCCGTCTGATGTTTGAAATGTGAAAATAAAAATGGTAGAGCATTTTTCGAACGGTTTTCGAACGTTTTCAACCCTACCCCCTAGTACTAGTCACGGCCGGCCCTAAGATTATAAAGGCCTGGAGCAAGAATGGTGTTTTATCAAATATTTGAACTTTTGATTTTTGAGCTAATTAAATCTACAGTTTGCTGAATAATAGCAGGAAAAATATTCACGCTTACATCCTATCTGGGACCCTTAACTACTGGGAGCCCTGGGCGGCCACACCTGTCTCACTGCCACAGGGCTGGCCTTGGTACTACTAAATATCACTACATGTTTTTGGATGAAAACAGATGGTTTGTTATTGTTTTCGCACACACGATTACGCACGCAGCCATTCTTTTCTCTGCACATTTTTAACAATGGAATGGTGAATTTAACAGTCATTTTCTAGCAAATTTAGGAGGAAATGAATAGGCAGGTTCCCTTAGAAAACAAATACTAAAAACGCAATCCAAAAGACCTTAGCGACAAGAGCATGAACGCCGGTATAAGTCTGCGGCCGTGATTCGTCCTCGGCAAGAGGTCTATTTTCTATGCGGCCCTCACACTCTCGGTGTCCTCATCATTCATGGGTGCCCAACTAATAACAAGTTCTTTATTGGCGAGGCTAGATATAGCCAACCGCACGGCAACGTGATTTCCATTTCATTTCCTAGTTCCTACAGGCGACACAAGTTTTGCATGTAAGTAGTACTAGCCAGCAAGTGATCAGTCGAACACATGATAAATAGGCCTTGTGCAAGCAGGCTCTGCATGATTCCCGGCGACGATTGCATGCTCATGAAATAGCTATATATAATAAGTCGTTTGATTCGACGAAAGCAGCCCGTCGTCCATGAGGTTTAAACTTACTTTTCTTCTGCGTGAGATTAATGTGAGCACTACTAGCGCTGATCTCTGACTGAAGTATTTGAGGGAACCAAAACACTATGGTACGCACTGTACCATTTCCATCCTTTACCGACTATGATCTGTCGGCAAAACATTACAATTGCCGACACATAATTTGTTGAGAATTGTATAGACATTCTCCATCTGACTATGTGTCGGTAATAGTGCCTTTCGCGACTGTTTGTAAACTGTCAGCAAAGCCTTTCGTGGGAGTTTATCTGTCGGCAAAGGTGCCTTTTGCCCACTGTAAAGACTATCGGTAAAAGGTGAAAATGTTATAGTGCGGTAGGCATATACTACGATGTTTAGTTTTCTCATGGAGTCACAGTTGAAACACTCGCCCCCGCATCCTTCGTTCAAATTGTGTTTAGTTTAAGATTGTGCTTTCCGTTCTGAAAATATGTTTTACATGCACCCTTGAACCATAATGCTGCTTAACATAGAGTCATCCTTTTCCTTGTCATATTTTTAGCTGTGCCGACATGATATCTTATATTGTGCACACAACTTTACCTTTTCTGCAGGTGAATAATTTGCTGCAAATTCCCAGAAATATCACTCTACTGCTGCAGAAAGTGGTCCTACCGGGGTGTCCAACAATTGCGCACAAACTATTTGCAAACATGTTGGTGAACCAATCTTTGTGTTGTGGCATCTTCTGTAGTGATCTTTTGGCATGATAACTTAAGAAGAAAAATATCTACTTGATTATATTTAGTATGTTTCTTGTCCTATCAGTGTGAAAGTGCCATTATTTTGCACTGTTAGGTTTGTGACTGCATCACGGCAACTAGCAAAAAATCTTGAGAAGCACAACTTGGATGAACATGGACTTTGAAGAGGACATCTTCTATACCTTCAGGTAGTTTTCTTGCATTATCACTTTTAATCTTCAATGTTATTCAGAGGATAATATTGACGCGACTCGGAGGGGGGGGGGGGGTGTACATACCAAGTTAATACTTATTACTACTTCTTGATCTGCTTAAAATGACTATGCAAACCTTATTTTTGGTGTCATATATATATTAATTAAATTTGAATTCAGATTTAGTAGTGGACCAGAGATAGGAATAGGTCATCAACGAGTTGTGCCTAAAATGAACAATTGAACATAAGCACTACATCAAGATTTTTTCCTGATTATGGACCTTGTTTTTGTCACTCGTCTCCTGTTTCTGAACCTCTTATCATATAAAACTAGGATTTATTCATCTTAATACCATCGTCCTGGCGGGCTATCAATTTCGTTGCTTTCTATAACAGAAGAGCTTACAAAATTGTGATTAAAACTGTAACGCTCAAAATTTCAACAATTTTTTAGCATAAAAAACTTTAATTGCATTTCACAATTTAGAATAGAATAAAATCATTTTCAAATTAAAATGCTAGGATTGCATTATTGTCACACCCGGTTTTAAGAACAAAATCAAGTAACTCTTTATATGTGCCCAGCAATCAAGTTTCACACATAAAACGACTTCATTAATGGTAAACTGAACAATGTCTCGAATAAACTTAAATTAACCTATTACAAGAATGATTAAGAGTCTTAGAAATTATTACAAACCAAAGCAGCGAAAAATAAATTTAAAACGTCTTGGGTTCTACAGGTAGTTGACCGAAGAGGTAGCTTGCTTAGAATTCAGCTGTGACACCCTAAAATTTAACCCTTTTCAAATACTAAAATTCAAAATTTAAATGCATTTAACAATTTAGATTAGAATGAAATTTCTTTTAAAAATAAATTGCTAAGGTGCATCATGCATTTCATGTCATTGCATATAATTTAAATAATTAATTGAGTGAGTAAATAAGTAATCAAGAATTAAGAATTAAAGAAAAGGATTAAAGGAATAAAGAAAAGAAATAAAAGAAGAAAACCCAAACTCTCCCTGGGCCTCTTCCCTCTCCCCCTTTTTCACCCCGCCGGCCCACCTCTCCTCCCTCGCACGCAGCCCAGCCTTCCTCCCTCTTGCGCGGGCCACAGCCCAGCCGGCCCAGCTCACCACCCCGTCACCCTCCTCCAGCGCGCCACCCCCATCGCAACCGCCGCCGAGCCCCACGCGCGCTGCCAACCGCTGGCTCGGAATTCCCGCGGGGATCGTGCCCACGCCGCCCCCGACTCGGCCGCTCCTCTTTCCCCCTA
>BCLF01000010.1:3446722-3461871 GCA_001602275.1 Zoysia japonica
ACGCCGCGCCGCCCCCGCCCGACCACTTCTCGTCGAGCGCCACCGCCCGGAAAAGCCCCGCGACGCCGTCGAACCTCACCGCCAAAGCCTCGCCGCCGAGAACCATCCTCCGGCCACCCCCAACCTCCTCTAACCCCTAGGTGAGCTCCCCCTCGTCCCCCTCGTCAAATTGAGCTGCTCCACGCCGAGATCCGAGTCCCGATGAGCCCGGACGAGCTCATCGGAGGACGTCAGCCATGGCGCCGCCGCGTCGACCTCTGGCCGTGTCGGCCGGTCGGCTGAGCCGAGCTTCGACCGTCCGATTCAAATCGGACGGACCGCGTTAACCCGCCCCTCGTTTTAAATTTCAACCGGCCGATCTAAATCCAAGCGCCCGTAGTGTGCCACGTCGCCAAATAATCTCATCCCTCCGATCCAGATCCGACACCCCACATTGAGCCACGTCACCTGAATAATCAGATCCGTTCAATTTAAAATCAACGACCTAGATTAATTCCCGAATTAGAATTAAAAATAAATTAGATTTCTTATTGCGTCAGCACGACCTCAGCATGACGTCAGCATACCCGATTAATTAAAACTAATTAGATATTACATTAATTAATTTCAGATTAACCAATAATTATATAATTAATAATATTATTAATTTGGAAAATAATTATAATAATTTATTTAATAATAATTAATTGTAATAGTTATTTAATAATTAATTATATTAATTATTTAATAATTAATTATGACACTTTTGCAGAAAAGCCCCAACACTTAATTTTAATTATAAATTAGTCCCTGCCGAGTGACAAATTTACGCTTTAGCCCCTAAACTTTTTTGAAATTACATTTTAGTCCTCCAATAATTTTTTAAATTACAGATTAGCCTCTGAACCTTATAATGCCATAACTTTTGATCCGTAACTCCGATTTCAGCAAACAATATACCAAAACGATCGTATCGAAATAATCTATGCATTCATGACATCCTTATACTGATTTTGTTCTGTTTTGTTGCATTTGATTGATTGTTTGTGTTCTGGTGCGTTAGGCGACTTCGTCCTTGATTGATTGTTTGTGTTCTGGTGTGTTAGGCGACTTCGTCCCGGAGCTGCAGTTCGTCGAAGACTTCCAACAGCAAGAGTTCAAGACCGTCGACTTTTACTCTCAAGAGCAGCAAGGCAAGTGTCCTTGACCATCTTGTGCCTATTTTCAAAACATTTATCTTGTAGATTGCATGCTTGTGTCAAATTGAATGCGTACCTATTAATAGAAATTCTTAACTTTCCACATTATGCCTTGTCACCTTAGTTTACTGTTGGATAGATCACATGCTTAGATTGCTACTGCCGGGTTGGGTATATTTAAATAAATCATTATACATGATTCACGAGGATTAATGGGAGATTAATAGCAACTTGGATAGTGATGATTTGGGCGATATGGTTGGTGTAGGACTGTGTGCAGGGTTACTGACACTGTTCTTTGGTAAGTTATCTTCTCAAATCTAAGGACCGGTTCGTGGAGCGACCACCCATGTGTTTCCCTACAGCCACGATGCCAAGAATGGGCGCAGCCTGGCGTAGTAAGTGATGAAAACCAGTTTTGTCGGTGGAGCGGGGAAAGCGGGTTGCGCCTGGATCTGCCTGGAGAGAGATGTGTGGGGAAGGGATGGCTCCTCCCGGGAACTATTATGCACAAGAGGGGGGGGCCTCTCGGGTTCCGGTTAGTGCCCGACGGGTGAAACCTTAGTGGGCACGTACAAGCTGGCGGAAGTCACGAAAAAGCCTTGTAGTGATCTCTTGGCCCTCACACCAAAGGAAGTGTGCAAGTGCGACGGCACAGGTATAATGGAGATTCTTTTTAGTCACCTGGCAACAGGGGATGAAATCACTACTTGTGAAGAAATTTGTACAACCTCTACAGAGTGTAAAATTGTCATGACAGCCATGCTCACGGTCATGAGCATTGCATGGACCCTCACATGATTAGCGGGAATTAATATTGGTATTAGTATTGGGTTGGATTAGTGAGTCACAGTGGGAGACTGTGATTTGGTTCTGTTATTTATACTACTGCTTATAGGTGCGATATCTTTCACTTAGTAAATAGGTGCTTAATAGGAAATGTGTCTCTAACGTGTGCTTTTATGCAATTAAAACCTATATTGCTTGTTCTTTGTTAATTGCCACATGTCATACACTTCCTACACTTGCTGAGTACATCCTGTACTCAACCTTACCTTTATAATTGCTGCTCAGTAGAGAGAGAACATTGGGAGAACATTGAAGACCCTGGAGCCGACGTCTAGGCGAGCTATTCGGTCAACTGCCTGTGGAGCCCAAGGCGCTTTCGTTTCGTTTCCGCTGTTTAGTTTGTAATTTAATAAGACTCTTAGTCTATCTCTGTAATAGTTAGTTATTCGAGACATTGTTCTATTTACCATTAATGAAGTCACTTTATGTATAAAACTTGTTCCTGGGCATACATAAAGGATCATTCAGTTTTAGCTATAAAACCGGATGTGACATCAGCTCCAGGGTCTTCAATGTTCTCCTATACTTCTTCTACTAAGCAGCATTTATAAAGCCAAGATTGAGTATGGGATGTACTCAGCAAACATTAGGTTGTTTTTGCATAAACCTTTCCCACATTTGCTGAGTACATCCCATTCTCAATCTTGCCTTTATAAATGCTGCTTAGTAGAAGAAGTATGGGAGAACATTGAAGACTCTGGAGCTGAAAGTCTAGGCAAGCTACCTCTTCGGTCAACTGTCTGTGTAGTCCAAGACGTTTTAAATTTGTTTTTCGCTGCTTTGGCTTGTAATAATTTCTAAGACTCTTAGTCATTTTTGTAATAAGTTAATTTAAATTTATCTGAGACATTGTTCAGTTTACCATTAATGAAGTCGCTTTACGTGTGAAACTTGATTGCTAGGCACACATAAAGGGTTATTTGGTTTTGGCCTTAAAACCGGGTGTGACAGAAGTGGTAATCAGAGCTGTGTTGATCGTAGGATGCAAGCTTAGAGTAGAATGAACGTCTAGGATCTTAATTACAAAACTATGTGCCAAAAGTTTTACAAAATTTTATTTTCTCCGCATCTTAAGTCTATTTACATTTTTCTAATACATGCTCTCTTAGAATTGTAGATGGCCAGAACAAAGTACACAGCACAGAAGCAGACTGGACCGAGAGAAATGCCACGAGGACCGTTGGTTAGAAGGTTTGCCAGAAGATCAACCCCACTGCCGCCCATACTAGAAGACTATCCCATACCGCAAGTCCAACCGAGGTATGAAAGCAGGGTGCTTAGCGAATTGGAGGAGGAAGAACCTTATAATAAGGATGTCCACACTATATACGAGGAGCTGGTACAAGAAGCACCTCAAGGGCAAGCAGCACCAGAAGGGCCAGTGGAACCAGAGGAGTCAGAGTCAGAGGAGGAACCAATGGAATAAGAAGAGTCTGAGCAAGAGGGGGCCTCTCGGGTTATGGTTAGTTCCTGAAGGGTGCAACCTCAGTGAGCACATACAAGCTGGAGGAAGCCATGAAAAAGCCTTGAACTGATCTCTTGGCCCTTACACCAAAGTAAGTGTGCGAGTGTGGAGCTGGCACAGGCATAATGAAGATCCTTTAGTCCACTGAAAACAAGAGATGAAATCACTTCTTGTGGAGAACTGTGTACAACCTCTGCAGAGTTAAAACTGTTATAACAACTGTGCTCACGGTCACGAGCATTGCATAGACCCTCACATGATTAGTGGGATTGTGTATGACTAGGTGATGTTGGTGATCACAGTGGGAGACTGTGATTGGTTCTTATGTTGGTGCTACAGCTGGGTAAGCTGCAGGCATGTTGGTTTCTAGGTGCGATTTCTTTCACTTAGTAAATAGGTGTTTAATAGGAAGTGTGTCTCTGTTGTGTACCTTTGTGCAAAAACACCCTATGTTGCCTTTACCATGCTTATTGTCACATGTCATACTTTTCCACACTTGCTGAGTATATCTCGCACTTAATCTTGCCTTTATAAATACTGCTCAGTAGAAGAAGAAGTCCGGTAGAACATTGAAGACCTTTGAGCTGAAGTCTAGGCGAGCTACCTCTTCGGTCAACTGTCTGTGGAGCCCAAAACGTTTTAAATTTGTTTTCCACAGCTTCGGTTTGTAATAATTTCTAAGACTTTTAGTCATTTTTGTAGTAGGTTAATTTTAATTTATTCGAGACATTGTTCGGTTTACCATTAATAAAGTCGCTTTATGTGTGAAACTTGATTCCTGAGCACACATAAAGGATCATTTAGTTTTGGCCTTAAAACCGAGTGTGATACATTTCGTCCCATGTTATTGCATAGCATTTCATTCTCATTCAAATAAATTATTTTAGAGTAGAATAGACATCTAGAATCTTATTTACAAAACTATGTGCCAAACGTTTTGCAAAATTTCATTTTTCTTCGCATCTTAATTCTATTTAAATTTTGTAATACATGTTCTACTAAAAAAATTGTGGATGGCCAGAACAAAGCTTACACCTCACAAATAGACTGACACACGAGGAGTGCCCCGAGGACTGCTTGCTGCCAGGAGGGGATCAACACCAGCAACATTACCTCAAAAGCAGCCAGGATATGGTCTTAGGATAATTAGCGATTCTGAAGATGACCCCTCAAAGATAAAGGTCTACACTTTAAATGAGGGAGACTTTGAACTTTGAAGCACACAAAGAACAAGAGGCACCCCAAGCACCAGTGGCACAAGTGTCTGAGCTAGAGGAGGAACCTAACAGATCTTACCGTGGTACCGCATGGTCAGGAGGTTCTTTACTGATAGTGAAAAAAGAGAAGTTGCCACTGAACAACTTAAAGGTTTGCTTCGCGTGATCGGTATTTACTCACCAAGTCATCCCAAGGCAAACAAGTGATGAATGAATGGTTCAGATGACAATGTACAATAGTAACCAAGAGTACAGTCGTCACCAGAGCCCAGTTTGCAGGACCAGCCAATCGGAAGCGGTTGTTGATGCTGTATGGGCAGTGATTGCAAGCCTGAGCAATGTGTTCATGGATGACCTGCAAAACTCAGAATATCGCTACTTCTCTCGTTGAGAAACAGCACAAAGAAGTATCTCGAATTCGTGAAAGATGACTCGAACCCCCAAACAAGTCGAGAGAGAAGCAACGAGCTAACGCTGAACCCGATCCTATAACTAGCATAAACTATGGAGCAGCAATCCTTAAATAAACATGGACATTCAAAAGGACATCTTCGATATCTCTACTCCTAAAGAGGCATTTGGTGATGGCGTTTCTGTCATCTACACATCTCAGCCGTCGATGTGCATCGAACGGTTCCAGATCCATCGCTCCTGTCGCTTCGGATGCGCTCGGCTTCCCCCACCTCGCTCAGGTGTCCCCGCCTCCTTGCCGGCCTCAACGCGGCTCGACCTCCGCCCTGCACCAGGGGCCGCCTTGCTCCGCCTCAGACCCACCCCGGCGCGCCCCCGCACTCACCCATCCAGGCCAGTTATAGCGCAGCCCTCGACCAGCTGGCCACATCCGCCCTATGCGCGCTGCTACTGTCGACGCCGCTGCCGACTACCGCTGTTGCCGATGAAGTCCCAGCCCGCAGCCCACTATCGCTGCTGCCGATGAAGTCACAGCCCGCCGCCCACTATCGCTGCTGCCGATGAAGTCACGGTCCGCCGCCAATCCCCAACAGGGACCTCGAGTCGTCAATCCAATTTCTGTCGTTCTCTTGTTTCCTCCCTCTTCAGCCCCTCTTTTGAGAGAGAGAGAGAGAGAGATGCTGCTAAGTCGTCGGTTCCAATTTCATTCCAGCCTCGAGAAGCCCTACACCGGCAGACGCTACGTTGGCCTTCGCATCCCTGACCCCGACGCCGGCGCGTGCCTACACATCGATGTCGTCCTCGTCACCAAGAGGTCAGCCTGCTTTCCTGACTTGTCCCTGTGTGTGAGCGTTTTTTGTAGCATATATCTGCTAGAAAAAATTTCTTTTAGCCTTTAGCTGTAGCTGACGAGTACACCCAGCGGATTTACAGCTAGGGTGTTCAAATTGCGATGCTAATGTATTAGAGAGTAAAAGCGTTGGCAGTGCAAATGACGACCTTTCTGGAATTTTTAGCCTTCATCTTCTTATACTGATCATTCTCAGTGTAGGAGGTCTGATTAAAAATGTTTGGATGCATGGTTCTTTGAGACCGGGTACCCTTGTGCCTGCAGAAAAAATAAAATACTTCACCTCCCTGTTGTCATATTTCTTTAGCAATATTGTTGTGATCTAAATGGCTTCTGAAACATACCTGATTTGTCTGATGGTAGCTGTGGATTTGCTTGTTTGTGCAAAGCGAGTAGTGTTGGAGTAGGACATGCAGCAGTATTTCATCTCTGGGTTATCTGGTAGCACTGGTGAATATGAAATTGTTCATCTCCTCTCGGTCTTAGTAGTCAGTTTGCATTATGTTGTGATGCAAATTTGTTTGACATAAAGTACTGTCGAGTTTGTACTGTTTTGGTGCAAGCCAGATTAGCTAGATTACGTTACAAGCTATAATTGGATGGTTGATATTAAATCTGATTCATTCATCCTGAAATGCTATGATTGGGCTGTGGTTTCCTTTCGGTTTGCCATTTCACAATGTTATCTTGTCTGTGTGGTGAGCACTCGCATAATTAGTTCTACAGGTTTGCATAAAAAATTAGTCCGAACTGAGTGTTTAATGATAAAAGGGCATGCCAATGATAAAAGGACATGCCACCACATAGAAACTGGTATGTCCAAGCCATTTGATGTAGCTGTCAATGAAAGAGCTGATTGAAATGAAAATATAGAAACTGGTGCTGCTGTTGATTGCATTTCTCTCTGTGTGAATCTAGGCTCATATTAAAAAAATATTGATTTGCAGGTGAAAAATATAAGGGACTGACCTAGGGACTCTGAAGGAGCATAAAAAATAGTTGCACCTGGTCAGTTCTGTTATCCTAGAAGTGGAAGCTGCAATTTTTGTCAAAAAATGCACATTGTTACAGCACATTAGTTATATATATGAAGCGTTTTTAGCAATTATTACCTTGTTCCAAAGTGTTTTCCTTAGTACATCCACATTACTTACGGTGCTCGCATTGCTTTGCTTAGTCAGCTTGATGCAAGGATACATGTGCTGATGAGACTACCGAGCTAATTAATCATAATTTATTATTTGCCTTGTTAATCCGTTTCTTTCTCTAAAAGTCTGATAATTTCTGACTTATAATTACTCTAGAACTTGAAGCTGAATTATTTTGATTTCTTAGGAGGTAGTAGATGCCTAGATCATTTTCATATGTAAGATTGTTGGGCACAATTTAATTTGCTCTTAGTTCTCAAACTGATCGAATTTGAAAATTTTGATTTCAGTATTTCAAGACTAAAAATAATTATGATGACATATGTACCCGTTTCCACTAATTTGAAGAAAAAAATCACTGATGGTTCTGTTTGGCTTTTCATACTGTGAACGGAATATGATTCATATTTTGGTTGGAATTAGTATTCATGTTTGGAACGGTGGTAATGTTCTTTCACTTGCAGGCGTAGATCTTGTTTTTAATTTTTGATGTTGATTAGTAGTATGAATTTGTGCTAACCAATGTTAACAGTTTAAAACTGGAGGGGAGCAGGTATTTACAGTGGACAGTCAGATATGTCATTACTTACATGATGCAGCACTCATTGGTTCTTTTGGATGAATTATCATGGCTGCACGAGCAGATATTTGTAACAGTTCATTATTGTTTTTAAGTTTGGAAATAGTATCTACATCTCCTTTAAAGTTGTCATATAGTTTGATTTGGCTGCCAAAATTGTGGTTATAAGGATGTTGTGGTAATGGGTAAGTATATTTGTTACGTAGCGAAGCACGGGTGTTGAACTAGGTACTTTTAATCTTCGTTGTTATTCAGAGGGCAATATTGACATAACTTGAGGGTGGGTAAATATTAAGTTAATACTTATTAGTACTTCTTGGTCTGCTTGAAATTACTATACAAAACTTATTTTTGGTGTAATATCTTAATTTATTTAATCTGAATTCAGATTCAGTACTGTGCAGAGCTAGGAATAGGTCATCAACGAGTTGAGCCTAAGATGAACAATTGAACATAAGCACTATATCAAGCTTTCCCTGATCTTGGACCTGTTTTTGTCATTCGTGTCCTGCTTCTGAACTTTGGCCTCTTATTCTGTAGAACTAGAATTTATTCATCTGAAATAATATCATCCTAAAAGCTTATCAATTTCATTGATTTCTATAATAAGAGAGGTTACAAAATTGTTATTAACATCATCCTTTCCTCATATATATACTTGTGTGCCATTTCTCGGAACCAAATCCACTGACGTACGGCCCGACTGCAGGTCATCAGCAGATGGGCCCAGGGCCCACCCGGCAGTGACCGGGGCAGTACTGTTGGTGATCCCACGCCTACTTCTCTCGTGGCCTTAATATCATACCATAGTACATGTGCCTCCAATGACTGAAGAAGCATTAGCTGCATCCTACATCTCCAGCTGTGGTGCAAGAAACTTATAGGAGTAAAAATAGATTTGTATGGTGGCTTCATATGGTGTATATCTATAATAGAACATCCTAGTGTTAGTGTATATTGTTGGGTTAGATAAGGATCCGGTTTGTTATGGTAGGTTAGAGTAGAGTTAGTTTCTATATTTATCCCCTCCGGATTGCTTGCGATCCAAGAGTCTTGTACTTTTAAAAATACCAACCCGTGAGCCTCAATACAATTCATCCATCGACTCATCCCATCCATTCGTCTCTCTCATTCACTCAGACCTAGCACTAAACTGGTGAAACCTTCTAATCAAACATGTGTATGTATTTGCTTGAAAGGACAAATTTGTAAGAAGTCATGTCCATAAAATTAGTATGGCATGAACTCACGGGTCGACCCACTTTCATCTCTACCACCATTTTCAAACGAAAAAGCATGGACCGACAAGTTCCTTATTGGCGAGGCCGGATCCAGCCAACTGAACGGCAACGTGATTTCCATTTCGTTCCCTACAGGCGACACAAGTTTTGCATGCAAGTGCCAGCCAGTAAAGTGATCAGTCGACACATGATGAATGGACTTTACACCAGCAGGCTCTGCATGATTCCCGGCAACGATTGCATGCTCATGAAATATCTATATATAATAAGCTGGTTCATTCCATCAAAGCCATCCATCGTCCATGAGGTTCAAACATCCGCCTCTTCATCGTGAGATCAATGTGAGCAATATTAGCGCTGATCTCTCACTGAGGCATTTGAGGGAACCAAAACACCATGGTAGGCATATTACCAAGTTTAGTTTTGTCATAGATCAGCTGTAGGCTGCCTGAAGGAGGCGAGCTCTGTGAACGGATCCAGGATGGATGGTGGGTCGTCATCTGGCTCTGCACATCCATTCCACGCTCATCCCCAAGCCGGTGCACGCAATTCATCTATCAACCGAAGCATAGACAAAGCAGGTGGAGTCATCCTGCTGAACTTCTGCTGCAGACCATATTTTACCATATTACAATTCATGGTTTAAGCAGCAATGCAGAGCCTTAATCGAACTTTTAAATTACTGGTATACTGAATCGCCGTCCTGCCAAGTCGTCCAAAAGGCATTTCAAAAACACTAAGTAATGTAAATCTTCTTTTGGGCTTTATTTATCCAAAAGTAGGTAAGACCGAATCAGGTCGTGTCACCTTTCTTCGCCTACCTTCATGGTGTCATTTCTTCTAATATGGTCATAATGTACTTTGCTGCATGCTGAATGAATCACCGTCCTGCCAAATTGTCAAAAAGGCTTTCCAGAAAAGCTACAAATGCAAGTATTATTTTGGGCTTTATTTACATTATATATCACAGCTTAAACTGTGGGCTCCTACTTATGGAAATCAAGAAATACCAACTGTATAATGCTTCAACAAATTCTAATTCTAATTCTACCATTCACAAATTTGCAAGCCCTGTCGCAAATTAGAAAATAACAAAGTTTTACAAAAAAAAACAGCACAGATATGTATGGTTGTTATGAGAATGGAGAAGGATGATAAATTAAGCTTCAGTCAGGCAAGTAGAAAACAAGAAGCCAAAGAATGCATTTGTGCAACTATTGTAATGGATTTGTCAGAAGTAACTAGAATGCACGAATATACCGACACCAGGAATTATTGACGGCGTCGACACTCTTTGCCAAATCAAGGCAGAAGCACAAGTCTGGAAAATGGCTGGGGCTAGACATTTTGCGCATATGCTCCCGGGAGAGTAGTACAATGCTTGTTTTTTATTTCAATTTTGTTCTTTTCTTGTAGGTCCTCTATGGATCACTCTGTAAATTTCTTCTATAATTAAAGAATGCGACACTCTTGTGCTGTTTTCTGTTAAAAAAAAATCTATGTTTCTGGGACCAGCTGATGTACCCTTCTACAGCTCTGTCAACACTTGATAGATAGTAGGGCCATCAAATGTAAAATGGACGCACCAGATTCCAGGAGTTGGTAAACAGTGAAATGCTACAGAATCGATGAACAGTGCCAATCCAACAGTAAACCTGCTACAGTGTTACCTCGGAGAGCTTTCCAACTTCTCTGTTTTCACTGTAGTGCTCTGCATTTTACTCGCAGACAATTTGGATCCACCCTTGTTTATTACGTCAATCTAAAGTCGCATTTTCACCATGTTTTTTTTTCAGCAAATTATGTATAATTGTTTAGAACTTCCTTACCAGTACAACATGGTTACTTTCAAAGTATCTGTACACTTTGAGAGGTAAAAAACACAGTCAAAGTTAGTACCGTAAAATACTTTCTTTTTGAGTATTTGTAGAGGAAAATATTAATCTCTGTTTCTAAATTATTATAATCGGTGAATTCTAACATTATCTTTAACTATTCATTCCATTCAAAAAATTACTTCATATTTGAAAAATTATAAGTCATAACTCAAATAATTTTAATAAATAAAATTAGAATTAAAATATATTATTTATTAAAAATTTTAATATGATAAAAATAAAAATGATATTAAAAATCAATAGCGATAATATTTATGAATGGAATGACTTGTTTCTTAGGGTTGTTTGGAACCAATGCACTTTCTTAGAAACTGGTTTCTATATGTAGCTTCTAAAAATTGGTTTATTGGAGAGAAAAAAACTAGATGGTGGTGTTTCACTGCTGGAATCAACCAATTTCCCTAGGGATTTTCATTTTCCCTAGGTTTCTAGTTTTTTTCGTGTATAATGACATCTTTGCCCATCATTTATTCAATTTGATTTTTTTCCACTAATCCTTTTACATCCGTTGGCCTTTGTTTCAATTTAAAATTCATTAATTATTGATGTCATATGGGAAGAGATAGAGTTAAAACAGCTGGCGGCAGGAGATAGTATAAAAATATCCGATTGATAGAGATGATTGCAACGGCCGTTGGGATAGAGGTTAAAAACGCCGATGGCAATGAGGATAAATATTTGTATCAGTCTGATAAAAAAAATATTTGTATTAGTTCAAGGGTAGTATGTCTTTTTGTTAAAGGAAACAGAAGAATTTAAGATGGACTAGATTCTTAGATCCTGATTGGATCCAACTAGTTTCTAAGAAATCAGTTTTTAGAAACTGAAAAGCCTCCAAACGAGGTAGTTTTTGTCTCGGTTTATAGAAACTAGTTTCCTAGTTTCTTAGAAACCAAAAATCTCATACATGCTATAAATTCTTTTGATTTCTTTAACCAAAAAATGTATTGCCCTTCAACAAATTTAGATATTTAAAATAAAAAGATGGACAAAGATGTCATTAGATGAGAAAAAAATACTAGAAACTAGTTTCTATAAACTAGCTTTCAAACACTATTGTGCAATTTTTTTTTCTCATAACTCAGTTTATAGAAACTACGTCTATAAATCAATTTTTAAGAGACTGCAATTAGTTCCAAACGGGACCTTAATTTCTATAAAATTGAGAAACTGGTTTCTATAAATTGAACCAAAAACTGGGCCTGTTTGGAGGTTATTCAGTTTTTAAATTTTGATTTCTTAGAAACTGTATGGATTTGATTTTTTAGAAACTGTATGGATGGCCATAAGCTTAAGGTACTGAATGCCGCGCGTGAGACGGTCCGACGCGATTTAAATCAGGACACACGCACGGCGTGTCCGGGGCCCCGCGCTCCGGGCCGCCGCGTCGTGCCATCCACCCACACAACCCGAAGGACGACCCAGCGCGAAGCCAACCCCGCGCGCCCGCGCGCGCGCACGCCCGCACCCACCAAGTCCACCCCGAGCACCCATTTCCTCCGCTCCCCGGTACTCGCCAAGCCGGCATCAGCCATCAGCACGGCAAAGCGTCCACCCCACCGCCATTTCCTCCTCCTCCCCGACGAACGCGGCAGCCACCGCGATCCCCGCCCCAGCTAGATTTAGCCGCCCCTCCCGCCGCGCCCGGCATTCCCTCGCCCCCGCACAAGGCAGGCAGGCAGGCAGGTGTCGCCCCCCGTTGACCGCTCCTGCCACGGGTTGCCTCTCCCCCCTTCCTCCGTCGGTAAGCACGCTCTGATCCGGCGAATATAATCGCTCTTCTTGCTCTGCGCGGTTGCTTCGAGGCCTAGAACACGAATGTGTTGTTTGGGGAGACGATCCGACCCCTTCGTTTTCTCGCGGAGTTGTTTGGCTGCTTGATGGAGGGTTGCGAAATGCATGCGTGGGTGTTGATTTCCCCGGATTCGGATTTTTTTTTGGTGGGGTTGGTTGAACTGGGGCCCGGTTTCCTCAGGTTTGGTTGGTCGCTGACAGAAACGTTATTAATTAGGATTAACGTCGATTTATCGTAATATCCGAATGATGAAAGAAGCCCACTGAGTGGACGTGCGTTGTGTGCATTGTTAGTTTATCCCTGAGGGAACTGCTTCTGACAAGTGGTATTGATAGATAAGGTCTTGGTTCTACGTTCTTATAGGAAATAGGGTCGGGAGTGCACGGTGGGTATTGTTATGAGGGAGGTTTTTTTGGTCCCCGGATCGAGGGCTATTTAATGGCTCAAATTTGCAAAGATGGTAATATTCTGATGTGGATATATCACTATCATTAACCTATAATATCAACCATAGATAATTCATAGTTCAGTGACATTTTTTTTTTGAGACTGAGTTCAGTGATGTTATGCTGATTGACGAAGATAGATTCCTGAGCAGAGTAACAATCTACGCCTGTAATTGATGATGCCAGTGGCATTAATGATTTTATTTTACTTGCAGATATCTTTAACTACATTTCCTTTTCTGTTGCAGCTTGCTCACAGTATAATAAATGAAGGCAAATATGGGTACAAAAGCTCATCCATCGCCTACTGCTGCAGAAAAAACTGAGAAAGGAGAAATAGACACTAGAGCTCCTTTTGAATCTGTTAAAGCGGCAGTGAGTTTATTTGGTGAAGTCCGGATTTCATCTGACAAATCAGCTGCTACAAAGCCGAAGGCTCCTCAAGCTGAGGTAGTAAATTCCTGAACTGTGGGAACTTAATGTTTGCACATGTATACTTCGGTATGAACTATGGAAACAATTGCTCTGACCTTCGACATGCTTATAATTGACAACCTTTTTCTGTAGTTCATACGGAGTATGCCTTAATTTAAAGCTGAAACTGCCTGCTTTAAAATTTTATAAACCTTTCCTGTTCTAAAAGTTCTTGATGTCCTCTAAAAATAGGTGATAAAAGTGTAAACTGCTGCCTAAGCAAACATAATCTGGTGCAGATTTGGAAACAAGGGAACAATTTCATCTTTAACAGGGGCAGGCCATCTTTTTTTTTCGAACACGCAGGAGAACTGCGTATCATTATATTAAGAAGGAGAAAAAAGGGGTAAAGAGAAGCCCCGGGTACAACACACACTTATCAGGCACACCTGCTACATAAAAGATCACTAGGTCCACTACCTAGACCAGATAAACTGAAAGTATCAGTTCTCTACTTGCTGGGCCGGTAGGAAATAAACTCCCCTAGCACAAGCCATCGACCAGAGAGCTGCTTCCTTTTTTGCTGCACTAAGAGCTACTGCAAGGTTGGGAGAAGCTTCTTCAAAAACACATAGGTTGCGGTGTTTCCATAGGATCCAAGCCCCTAAAATAATGAGCGAGATAAATCAGTTTTGCAGTGAGGACACATACTGCACATGTATAGCCCGCCCAGCAATTGTCATCAACTTTGCTTTCCATCCCGGTAAAAAGAACAGCCACTTTATCGATAATTTGTTGAATTTGCACTTCGGATAATTTCTTCAGGGAGAGAGGCCACCCCAAATACATGCAAAGTTTGAAATTTCGCATTGGAGCAAGTTCTGTGTGATCTCCATGTCCTCTTTATTACAACGAATAGGAAAGACACTGCTCTTCTGAATATTGGTTTTGAGGCCTGATGCCTTACCAAATACTCCCTCAGGTTTTAAAATATTGACACCGTTGACTTCTAACATCAACTTTGACTATTTGTCTTATTTAAAAAATTTGTTCAAATGTGCAAAATTATTTGTTGTGCATCAAATAGCACTTATGATTGTGAGATAATCCATTTATATTTTGTCGGGTCATTTATAGAAAGAGTGTAGAATGGTGTAGAAGTAGGTGGATATTACTTCAGCTGCAAGCAAATAGTAGTAAAGTTGGATTTTTCTTGGCAGTAGTGAAGTTCAAGTTTGCTTGCTGGTTGTGGGTTCTAGAACCCACTCTTGTACTCTATATTATACCCCATGTAACCCCCTCATATAGAATGCAATGAAAGCTCCCATCAGTCCACAAACGCCTCCAGGCTTCCTCCAAGTTCAGCTATGGCTGGATCCTATTTAGGGTCAACAATGATAAAGTAAATTATAACAAAATATATTATGTTTATAAAACTTTTTTGAATAAGACGAATGGTCAGAGTTGATGCTAGAAGTCAACGGTGTCAATATTTTGAAACCGGAGGGAGCAGATCAAGAATATACATAGTCAGCGAGATATCAGCTGCAACTGGTCGAAGAAAGACCATTACCTCATCTGCATATAAAGAAATCCGGTGTTGCAAACTTCTTGAAGATAGTGGCTGCATTAATGACTCTTCTGCTGCCCGCTGAAA
>BCLF01000010.1:3462026-3473806 GCA_001602275.1 Zoysia japonica
AAGAGCTTCGCGCCAGGATTGGGATGATTCAAATCTCCCAGAAGACGACGCACAAGACTTAGGGGGAGAATGATGGAATAAGTCTAGTGCAGGCGCTTTATGCTTTATGTTTTATGCTTTACGCTTTTCGCTTTAGCATCTTAGACTAGCTTTTCAGCTTTTCGCTTTAGCATCTTAGACTAGCTTTTCAGCTTTATGCTTTAGCATCTTAAACTAGCTTTTCAGCTTTATGCTTTAGCATCTTAGACTAGCATCTTAGCATATGCTTGGCTGCCCACCAAGCCTATATATATGTATCCCCAACCCCTTAGGTTGGTCATGGCATTGTAGTGAGTAAGAAACATGTTGAGAGTTACCCTCAACACTGAGTGTCATCCAACACAATGCGAGTGTTGCGCCTAACAGAAACATCCTATTCAAGATATACATAGCTAGGATAAAAAGCATAGGAGACAAAGGGTCTCCTTGCTGTAACCCACGCTGATGATGTATGGCCTCACCAGGTGTCCCATTAAGCAAAATATGTGTTGATGTCTTGATGATATCACACCAAACGGGGACGGATCCCATATTGCGCATGACCTCCAGAAGAAAAAACCCATGACACAGAATCGAAAGCTTTTGAGATATCCAGCTTGAGCAGTATGCAGGACTGTTTTTGTTGGTGCAGAAATTTTGCAGTTTACTAACCAACATAAATTATCTTGAATGAGTCGATTTTTCACAAAGGCATTTTGATTGGGCAAGACCATTTCCTATATTTTTCCTACTAGTCGATTAGCCAGTAGCTTCGTTATTAGCTTAGCAAAGCAGTGGATAAGACTAATGGGCCTGAAATTCTTTATGTGAAGTCCCTCCTCCTTAACAGGTTCATACTCCTGAATTTACAAGCCCGTTCAGGAATAGAAATAAAACTTCATCAAGGAAGCCTCTTTACAATCTAATGAAACAGTTTTTTTCTGCTCTTATCGACCTATACAGATAGAGATAGGTATTTAGATGGTCACTTTTCCTGGACTGGTTTTGCCATTTATGTACAAATTTGTTATCGCTTCGATTTTCTTTACTTGTCTACCTCTGCAGGGCTTTCCCTTGCTGTTAATATTTTTAAAAAAAATGCATGGACGACAAGATGACAGTCAGCTATTCTAAATGTGTTTTAACATAATTACCCCAAAGAATGTCAGCCATACTATCCTCGAGCCATAGTATCTGACTTAGATTCTTTGATTCCATGTCAATTGTTTTGCTTGTTACTATAAATATTCAACCAAATGAGACTGTTTGAGCTTTTTGAAAATGCACCTTAAGCATGTAGGCTAATAGTTTCCTCATACATCTAAATCCGGCGCTTTAATTCGTGCAGAGGGTGATAGCGAAGGAAACAGAGCTACATTTGGCCCAGAAGGAGTTGAATAAATATAAGGAACAGCTGAGTAATGCTGAGACAACGAGGGTACAGGCCCTATCTGAGTTAGAGAAAGCTAAAAAGACTGTTGAGGAGCTGACCACTAAGCTTGATGCAATAAATAAGTCTAAAGAACTGGCTATTCAGGCAACTGAGGATGCAAAAGCTCAAAACCAGCAGCTTGAAGGTGGCAGTCCAAATGAAGATCTTGGCACAGATGGTCCTCTGAAGCAGGAACTGGAAAGTGCAAGGCAGCAGTACACTGTTGCTTTGGCAGATCTTGATGCAGCAAAACAGGATCTTAGAAAGCTAAAGAAGGATTTTGAAACCTCATTGGATATGCGGTTATCTGCTGCTCAGCAGGAAGAGGAATCATTGCACTTAACTGAAGCCAACAAGGAAAAGGCTAATGAACTGCATAATGAGATTGCAGAAATTCAGGAGTCACTTATGCATGTTAAGACAGCTACAGAACAAGCCCATGAAGAGGAGTCACAAATCCTTGCTGAAAAGGATGTGGCTAGGGAAACGTACAAACAAGCTTTGGAAGAAACTCAGAAGAAACTGTCTTCTTTGAGAAATGATTTTGATCCTGCTGCTTACAACAGTCTCAAAGAGAAACTAGATCAAACCAATTCTGAGATTGCATCTATGCAGACAAAGACAGAAGATGCTTGTGCTCGGGATTTAGAGGCTGTTGCTGTTGTCAGCACCGAATTGGATGATGCCAAGGAAATGTTGCAGAAAGTTGCTGAGGAGGAAAGTTATCTTAGGAATTTAGTGGAGTCATTGAAAACGGAGCTAGAAGCTGTGAAACAGGAGCACAATCAGCTCAAAGAGAAAGATATAGAAACCGAATCAATTGTTGCAGATCTACATGTCAAGCTTCAGAAGTGCAAATCTGAACTTGAGGCAGCTGTAGCTGCTGAATCAAAAGCTACATCAGCTTCTGATGACCTGATGTTGGCTCTTCAGCAGCTGTCTTCGGAGTCAAAGAATGCTCTGCAGGAAGCTGAGATGATGCAGAAGAGTGCGGCTGAGCTCAGAGATGAAGCTGAAAAGGCTCGTGCTGAATTAGCAGAAGCTGAGGAAAAGTTGAAGTTGGCATTGAAGGAAGCAGAAGAAGCAAAAGCAGCTGAAGCAAAGGCCCTTGATCAGATTAAGCAACTGTCAGATCAAGCAAGTGCTGCTCGGGCTCCTGCTTCTGAATCTGGAGCAAATATCACAATCTCAAAAGAAGAGTTTGATTCTCTAAGCCGAAAGGTTGAGGAGTCTGAAAAGTTAAGTGATATGAAAGTTGCTGCCGCTGTGGCTCAAGTCGAAGCTATCAGAGCCAGTGAGAATGAGGCAATTAAAAAACTGGAAGCTGCCCGGAAGGAGATGGAGGACATGGAATTGGCGACGGAGGAGGCACTAAAGCGGGCAGAGATGGCTGAATCAGCAAAAAAAGCTGTAGAAGGTGAACTTAAGAGGTGGCGCGAAAAAGAGCAGAAGAAAGCTGCAGAGGCTCCGCTATCTTCAGAAGCACAACGACATGAAACTGAATCTCGTCCTATGCAGAAGGCATCTGATGGGAAAGCCTCTGAGAAGAACGAGGGGCATCAAAGGAACAGTCGAGCGCTATTGAAGAAGAGCTTTATGCTGCCAAACATCACGAGCATGTTCCATAAGAAGAAGAGCCATGCTGACAGCAGTTCTCCATCGCACCTTCCTGGGGAAAAATCCATATAAATTCGGGACTCTGCAGATTGTGATTCAAACTAATGTATACATGAACGCTATGCATTGTATAGTAGCTAATTGTAGCTAGTGCCTCGCAGTAGATTCCTGCCATAATTTTATCCTCATGACACTGGGCTTTTGGATGAGTACATTGTATCTCTGTAACATGTTATATTTGAGCAGCGTTGGCGTAGTTGGGGTCTTGCAAATTTCCAGAGTGCCTTTGTCAGCTTTCTACAAGCTAACATAATAGTGCTCTCGATGAATTATGTTCTCTACACGTCATAATTACGATGTGTTTTGTTGGATGGCCATCTTATCAATGTGATGTTGAAATTTGTTCCTCACTAGCATCATATGTCATTGAAACCAGGCAATTGAACAGTCGGGTTTTAAACCCAGTTCTCTTGTGGCTCTGCCTATTTAGGCACTTCCATACACAACTTAAGCATTTATATGAACATTGCTCTCTGGATATTGAATCAAGTGTCCACTCCTAACATCTTGAGACAATCATTATATTTGTGCCTCTTCATTTCAAAATCAAGGTATTGTACCTAAAAATGTCTTGCAATCAGCTATTTGGGAAAATGTTACAGCTGAAACGATAGTAGGCTTGATTGTACAGTTTCATAGTGGAGAAAAATATACATCAAGTTATCCAGAGTGCACGAACTGTTATACAATTGTCTATCAGGTACCCATCCAAGAATAGCGCATAATCTGCCTGTAAGCATGTGCAAATTGCGAAACAAAAGAATGCTAAGTTATACCATGCTTCTTTTATTTACAAGAGCTGGAAGTAGCTTGGATACATGTAGGCACAAGGTGTTCAGCTATCTGGTGGAGTCCAAGCTTTCTTGTGACCTGTATAAATCATCACAGAATCAACAGGGCAGTAATGCCCTATTCCACAAGGCTCCCCCCAGAATATGTATCAAAAAGTGCAGTTCCTCCAAAATTCCTCAGGACCCATCATATTTTCCGAAAAGGAGCTGAAATCAGATATACCCACTATGTATGGGAGTAACTCAAACCTAAAAGGAGGTCTGTATCTTATGGAGCAATCAAGTAAATCCATCTTACTCAATCCTTTCAAGATTATATTTTACCATCTTCTCAAGGGTACTTCGAAATTTGCTTCTCGGCAGGCATTGTAGATTTTGGACAGCTAAGTCACCTTTCTCTCTTGCAAGCTCACGTGCCCTTCTTATCCCACCACTTCTATGGACAAGATCAATGGCAGTTACCAAAGAATCCGTCTCGCTGAACTCAGAATCAATGATCTCCCTTAGCTCTGGTTCCTCTTGCAAAGCGAAGATAACTGGAGCTGTCAGATTTCCTTTTGCCAAGTCACTTCCTGCCGGTTTGCCAAGTTGTTCTGTTGACTGGGTAAAGTCCAAAATGTCGTCAACTACCTGGAATGAGAGACCAAGATTCCTGCCATATTCATACATTTGTTCACAAATGGTGGTGCTGACACCACTGAATATGGCAGCTGACCTTGTGCTGGCAGCGATCAGAGAAGCAGTTTTATAGTAACTCTTGAGCAGGTAATCGTCAAGGCTGACATCAGAGTCAAATAAAGTAGATGCCTGCTTTATCTCACCACTTGCAAAATCTTTTATTACCTGTTAGAGCATAATTTCTGTAAAAAAATATTTACAGTTCTAAAAAATTTGTGAAAGCTTGCTCATGTCCTTGTTTACCTGGCTGATCAGCTTTATGACTTCAATGTTTTCTAGGTTAGCAAGAAACCAAGAAGACTGTGCAAACATAAAATCTCCAGCAAGTACAGCCACCCGCGTACCATATAGCTGATGAATAGTTTCCTTCCCTGTAAAAGAATCAAGTTTACATTAGGCTAAACTGGTCAACATACTGATTACTGATCCAACCTTTGAGCCGTTCTATATAATACTGAATAAAAATATGAATAACACTGAAAAGAAAAATCTGAGATGTTGGGGAGGCCAATTAACCTCTTCACCCAGTTAGGACCAGCTCAATTATTCATTCATTTCTTAAGCAAAAACACAAAATCTCCTATCTAATTTCGAAATAAAAAAGAACTATAAACATATGCAGCCTGGAATTTATATTTTGATTTGAGTTTGTTATAATCATGATTTTTTTCCTTAAAAAATGTGAGAATAAAAAAATCATAAAGTGTACTCCCAAAAAAATTCATCATTATCAATGATCTGTGTTTTGAGTACTGAAATGTTTCTAAGTAGATGCATCCATAAAAATATATAAAAGGAAAGATAGAACAACTTTTGATTGGCACTATAACTGATTTATTTGAAAATAATGTTTACCTCTTCGCATCCCACTATCATCAATGACATCATCATGTATTAAACTTGCTGTGTGAATCATCTCGATAATCTCTGCCAAGCGTTGATGTTCTGTAGTTAGCTCCCTGGATTGAAAGAAGTACAAGTATTTTAAAGACTGCCATTGAAAATAATAAGGTTGCGATAACAAAGAGAACTTACGACAAACCAGCTAATTCAGCAGTTGCTCTAGATACCAGAAATACTAATGCTGGTCTTAATCTCTTTCCACCAGCGCCAAAAATTTGTTCAGCTGCAGAAACTAAAACTGGATTTTCTGCACCGACAAGCTATTGAAATTATGTTAGTTGTTAAGCCTTGTTAATGTTGCAGACAGGAAGTATGGATAAAGGTTTACTAACTCGGACGCCGTATATCATATTTGATATCATGAAAAGCATTCACAAAGTTTGATACCTTGTCTTATACAAACAAAAATATGGTCACTGTTGGAATTAAGTTGGGATGCAAATATGTAAACAATATTCATCTATATATGTGCCACTATATGCAGGGGCGGACCCGACTATATGATTATTTCATAAAGGATGCTGCAGTAAATCTCACTATCTTGAATCATCTTAGTGATGTATTCTCATGCACTGCTGAAAACATGATAGCAAGTGCACATTGGTGCAAAGCAAATGACATTTGTTTTTCTCGAACATGCAGGAGAGTTGTATATCTTTTTATTTAACAGAGAAAGGGGCCGAGTAAACCAGTTCAAAATTGGTTGAGATCTACTACCCTGCTAACTAGAGTATGAGCTCAACCCTGCTGATCTGAGCTTATCACTCTCATTTTCTTCTTTCTCGAATTGGAGTGTCCCCTTTTCCACTAACTGATAGCAGAAAACAACTGTTTGATTACAACCTTTCACTAACCAGAAGTTTAAGACAACGATGCAGACTAATCCCACAGATCATCATTCTAGAAAATGATGAATTGCTTTCCTATGTATTTTCAGTTGTTAAAGAAAACATAAAAATTCGCAGCTGTTTTGAAAACTGGTTTCCAATTTCCGTACAGTCAGTGGTCACATTCAAATTCGGTGCAATGGCAAACATTATCATTATTTAAACCGAGATCCACATTAGCATGTTAATCATCAGTTTTGTATCCAATATTCAAATGTGAGAGAGAACAGATGAACAACATACCATAGGTATGCATCTTTCAAGAAGGAAATGCATCTCTTTTGCACAGAAACTAGGAGTAAACCGAACAGAAAGAAGATGCTCTGGTAGGAGAAGGCTAGAAGCTCACAGATTTCAGATTGTTATTGAGCCTGAGCAAGTCGTCCGATACGACTTCCAGAAGCGACGACACAGAAATCCTCTCCGAGCCACCGGTCGCTGTCCCATTGGGGACGCCGACATCAATCGCAGCAAGCCCTGCCCAACGGAGCCACACGCCAGCAGAATTAGCAACAACTCTACGCTTCCGAATTCAAGCCGCGCGACGCAACACGAATCACGCGAACCTGGCTGGCTGGGTGAGGCCACCAAGCAAACACCTGGCTCGCGCCGCCTCGGCCGGTTCCACTGAGCGCGCTGCCGGTGCGAGGCCCGCGCGCCGCGGCGGGTGGAGGGGCAGCAACCGGCCAGGAGCTGCCGCGTGGTAAGGCCACACGCCGGGACAGCGGTGGCGCCGGCGGTGGTGGCGCGGCGGGAGATGTGGGAGGACGAGGCGAGAGAGGACCACCGTGCCGCCATGCTTCGTGTGATGACGATGACGATTTGCCGGTGGCGATAGCGTGCGTCCGCGTCGGTGCTGGTGTCTTGGGAGCTTGCGGCGGTAGGCAACGCGGCGCGCTACCACAGGCGGGTGGCGGGCCGGGTGCCTGCGTGGACGAGCTCGCCGCCGTGGCTTTGTATGGCCGTTCGCGCCTTATCACTGCCCGTGGGGATAGGGGCAGCCTGGGCCGTGGATTCTGCCACGTCGGTGCCGAAACCTGGCTGTGGATTACCTGCGTCATGGATTCAGCCACGTCAGCGCTGAAAGCTGGCCGTGCATTACTGTGAGGCTCCCGTTTGAAACATTGGAATTTTACAAAATTTCATAAAAGCTAGTTTAAATTTATAATAAAAATATAGAAAAATAAGAAAAAATCTTGCATTCCAAATGGACCAATTCATGAGCGAGCGTGCTCGTAATCGTAATCTATAAACGCTGGCAAGCGAAACATAACTAACGAGGAATCAGATCCGATAGCGAGGGTTTCTTTGTATTACTACATGAGCATCGACAATTGCTGAGGTGCGAGTTCAACCTCTCACGTATTAATGAAGCATAACTATCGAGGAATCAGATGCGACAGTAAGGGTTTCTCTGTATTACTATATGAGCATCGACAATTGTCGAGGTGTGAGTTCGGCCTCTCACGTATGTGACCAAACAGTATTGTAGATGATTTAGTTCCAAAATGAGAAGTGAAACTTCAAGCGAACTAAATTCCTTAGGAAGGAAATGTTCCCTTCTACCATCAAAATGGAGTGCATGCAACAACAAATGGGTTTAAAGGTGATGGAATGTTGTAAATACTACTGTTACATATTAGCGCAATTGTATAATTGCCCTTGCTTCTTTTAACCAATTGTGATTTTAGCTTTCCATTATAGAGTTTCTGATTTTATTCTTGTTTTTTAAAATGAATATAAATGTTACACCTAGGACTTGATGATGTTAACTATAGGATCAAATGATAAGAGCATCTCCAAAAGTCTTCCTTTAACTTCTCCTAAATTAAATTTTAAGAAAAATAAACAAAAACTCTTCTCCAACAGTTTCTTTAAACACTCACCTACATTCTCACCTCCCTAAAAACTCCTCATGCTCAGAGCATCTCGAACAGTTCCTTAAAAAATCACTCTAAAAAGTACTTTTTGAAGCCGGCCAAAAAAATTTTTGAGGTCTATTTTAGTCATCTTCTCCAACAACGCCTATAAAGGTGTTTAAATTTTAATTCAGTAAACAACTAGTCTCACTGTCAGTTACATTAAAATAATATTGAGGACTGTCAGTTACACTGAGATAAAATTGAGGACCTTAAAAAATTTCCTAGATATACCTCTAAATAAAGGAATTTCAGGAGACCTTAGAAAGTAGAGAGGTATTAAAGATACTCGTTGGAAAAGGTTTTTTACAATTTTTTCCTTATAATTTGTTTTAAGGTAGTTAACGGGTTGGAGATGCTCTCACCTAGATCCAGGAAGTTTTCAGGGTCCCCGATATCGACAAAGCCGTGTCCCCGCCTCTCCGGTACTCCTCGTCACCCCGCCGTACGGGTCGACGATGGCCTCACCGCTCGAGTATCGACGACGGCATCACTCTCAGGCTCTGTTGTGACCAGCGTCCTCACCATCGGCCCCGTCGCCCTCGAACCCTTCTATCGCCCCGCCAGTCACCGCTCTATGGAGCCACCCCAGTTCAGCTCGGTCGTCGCCGACGGCTCCCGCTTGGTCCGCGCTTGGTGCCCGCTGGTACTTTGTGGGTTCACGCTCGGTCTCGTCGCTATCGTGCCGGTGCTGCCCGCTCGGTTGTGCAGGTGGCTAAGAGGCAGGTGGTCCTCGCGGCGCACACAGAGACATCCGCGCAGATCCGATGGCCGCCGTCGACGTGATACCATCCGGCATGTGGGCGTCGAACGATCCGATGCCCATGCGCGCGCCGCCGCCGTTGTCGCGCATGTCATTGTCATCCATCCTGTACCGCCTCCGAAAGGGGCCAAGTCGAGCTCAGCCTGTACCTCCGCTCCGGCGTCCCCGTTCCCGAGTACCCCTAGCAGGCACAGTACAGCAGGAGCCGGTCGGAGCCGGCGCGGGAGCAGGTAACCAAGAAGAAGTAGAGCACGGACGCGAGGATGAGCAAGACGAGCTCGGAGGCCGACATAGCAGAGGAGGGCGTGGACGCGAGAGCCGATGACTTCATCAACAAGTTCCGGCAGCGAAGCGTGCCGCCTGACGGCCCTGACCGGAGCTGCACCAAGGTCAATGCTGCGCCAGGCGACCACCATACGTGGAGAGGCACCTCCAGACGATGCGTTGGTAAGGAACGAAGATTTCACGTTCTTACGTGGATCGGCCAACCGATATTTCAACGTTAAAACAGCCAATCCCGGTGATATGGCCGAAGTTCAAATACTTTTGGGGATCCAATTAAAGGTGCTGGTGGAGGAAAGGGAAAAAATAACCCCCTAAATTTTTTGGGCTGCCTTCAAAAGATGGTTTTTGGGGTGAAATAATACCTTTGCAGTTTTATCCCTACTTTTCCCTAGGCACCTTGTTGTTCTACCCTTTATTTTGGCAAACTGCATTTGCATTTCTCATATACTCCCTCCATTCATAGTTCTTAAATTATTGTTGTCATTAACTTTTAACATCAGCTTTGATTAGTCATGTTATTCAAAAAAAGTTTTATTAAAATTTACTTTATCATTAAAGTTTATCATTAAAGTTATTTGTATCACAGCTTATAATTTTTCACATTTGAATAAAGTTTTTAAATAAGATGAATTATCAAAATTGATTTAGAAGGCAATGGTGATAATAATTTAAGAATAAAGGGAGTATAGAATAACAAAACATTAGCTAAAATTGTGAACATTTCAAATGTTACTATTTACATACTGTAATAAAATGTCAGTGACATTTTGACGTACGGGCCGCTCCATCTTCTCACTGGATGTCAATATCAAGATCTAAACTTAGATTTAATCTTCTCAGCATTGTTCCTCACTCGATGTCTAGAGGCATAAACTTACTATTCTATTTGGCAGAGTTTAAAATGGAAAATTTGTCTTGGGGACACCGTCTTTTAGTCACTTTATACGAGTCACACTACACGTATTGATTTTATCTTGAAGACACCGTAAAATTATAATTTTTTTTGTTTATCTCACATTGTGTTAATTATTTAAAACTTTTTTAGTAGTCAAGATGAGAGAGGAAGAGGAAGAAAAATTGTGGGCGCTCTTTTAACTTGAGACATGCATCATCTGGTGTGATCATCATCCTAATTCCCATCATCTAAGTACTTATTCTATCTTGTTAGATGTGCATAGTTGATCAGCCGTGGAGAAGCCCATGATAAAGATTTAGATTGATACGAACATAGCAGGGAATCAGAATAAAAGAGAAGTGCTCATGTTCAAGAGTATTCACACATTTTTCTTTTGTATATTTCATTACGGTTGCCAAAAAGTTTATATACCGAATGTAGTGTGCTATGAAAAAAAACCATTTCAATGTCCTCTAAATAAAATCAAGACGGATAGTGAGGTACATCGGTACAACTACGATGTCCTGTGGACAAATCCTCTTTTAAAATAGACCAAATGATTATGAACCGTCAATTTACGTTGATCTCGAGGTTTAAATTGTTCTTTTATCTCTTAAGATGTAAAATTTTTGTAATAGTTATTAATTAATATATCATTCATTTTAGAAAGTAATTAGTGAATTTTGGCTGATATTAATTTATTTTCTTATATTTTCTGTTTATGAATGTCTAAAATCAAATTTGTGTCTTACCTCTTAAAAGGTGAAATAATGGCACTTGATCTACTTTATAAGAGCTCTTCTATTTTGTGTCAACCTATTCTATTTAAGAAAATGCGCAAGCTAAAGGAACAGAGGGGAAAAGATGGCACCATACTCATCTTATGATTTGTTGATTAGGCCAATTCAACTGGTAGTTATATGCATCTCAGTTTATATGTTTAAAGTACTCCATGACACGACCATGAATTTTGCTATTACTCCTTCCGTACCTTCATTTTGAGGCGTTGTCACAGGAAGACCTATTTGGTTCACATTTTATTTCTTCGCTACGTCTTTGATGAAGTTTGGTACTTATGCCCGTTTACAGTACTGAAAACAAACATACACTTAAAATTAAAACCTTTTCAAATAAGAAACTAAAATAAAAAGTTGCCGCAATGCTAGTAGTATAACATTAGCTCCATTCTAAAATATAGGAGTAAGGCACTTTTTGGTGGAGATTATGAGGCTACTTTTGCTACTGATTATTACAATTTATACTATAATCTCTACCAAACACTTAGAATCTATAAGTGATTATGAATATAATCACTTATAATCACTTTTATATTTTGTACTAGTACCTATAAGCTATAAATAGTAGCTTTTTATCACTACTCTCTTCCCACCACCTATAATCCTCATTAGATAAGTTGTTTTACCAAACACATTTGACATAAAAAATAGATTATGTAGATAAGTTGGATAAGTAAATTTGATGAATAATCTAAAGTATGAGCAAATGTTTGAATAATCATAATCCCTACCAAA
>BCLF01000010.1:3474401-3502743 GCA_001602275.1 Zoysia japonica
TTCATTATTACTGATGAAAGTTGTAAAATTTTGACTTCAACTCTACGTAAAAATACTTATATTTTGAAACGGAGATAGACTAACTCTTTCTGAAAATAATCATACCAAAATACGCTAATGCACCTAGGTAGTACTACTACCTAGTTAGCTCTAAAATACTCTTATACTACAGCGTTATCGATAGGGATGAAAAGGAACGGAAATAATCGGAAAAACATCTAAATCGTTTTTGTTTTCATATTTTTTTATCCGAACAGAAATGAAAACGAAAAAGTCGAAATCGGAATATGAAATCGGAATATTCGAAATTCGAAATATCATAACATCGGAATGAAAAAGATATCTGTAACGATCGGAAAATGATAATTCAAATGGGAAATATGTTAATATCAACCTCATTCTCACTACATTAACTAGAATAATAATATACATAATTTTACCAACTAAAGTATAGATATTTACTAAATTAGTGTAGGTACCACAGGAGCATAAGTATTAGTAAAAGGAAAACAACTAGCGGCAGCTGTCGTACAGCAGTCTGAATCGTGAGCAGTACCCGTCATGCATTGGACTCGTATCGTCTGCCTTAACCTCACTTATGGCAAAGTTTGCCATTCTTAATCTCCTCCACTCATCAAGAAAACAACGGTTTTCAGGAAAGAGCTCATGGACCTCCCACTAATACCATTTGCACGTCCGTCAAGTCTCAAGATTAAGGAGGTTAGTTCCTAGGATTAAAGAGGTTGCTCGTTGTTTGGAAAATCAATCTAGGTCTATCGGGAATAAAACTGGCGAGTCTGCAACTTGTAGCACCACTACAGTTCATCACTGTTGTGCTAAAAATTGACTCATTCTACTGAACATTTATATTGGTGATATGAAAAAAATCCAAACATTTAACTAGAAAGATCGTGTACTCCTGAATTTTAATAGAGTAAATAAAATTCCTACTACATTCTAACTTTGCAATAGTACTAGTTGCTTGTTATACAAATCTGAAAGCAGCAGCAGTCTTAAAGCTAGAATGGCTCTTGAGGACTGAACTCTTGGCAACTTGAATATCTCTGTAAATCAAAGAAATGAGGTAAGTAAAGAACAAGACTTAAGTAAAATATTTGAAAATGAATCAGGCGATGTGATCCTTACCATCAGTAACTGTGTGAAGCTGCCATTGAATTCACAATCCTGAACCCCAGTGTTCCTTTCCATCAGTGGTTGAGATTGTATTGTTTGTGTGTCTATTTCTCCCTACATTGTTTGACATTGTTAAGGGATTGTTGCAGACTATTAGGAGATGAAGAATTTTTTAATGTGTTTATGACATACCGCAGAACTTTTTCCCTTCGAGGACTCCTTGTTTGTTTTGTCCAGTTTGTCAGCCCAGGTTTTTGTTCTCTTTGATCCACCTTTTTTCCTCTCTTTCTTCTTGAGCATTATTGCTGTTGATACATTCTCAGACATTTGTGATGTGCTCTGTATATTAGAACGACTCTTGTTTGCAAACAACCCTCCCCATTTTTCTATCATCTGTTTTTCAAGTGAATACATAGCATTGTCCAAGAGCACTGTCGGGATCACGTACCCCGGGTACCCAACAGATCGCACTCCAACGGGTGAAAGTCGGGGGTCGGACGGCACGGGTCCCGACCCCTCAGCGACGACCTATGGCGGCCATGTCTTGGCCGCGTAGGGGCGCGAAGACCCCGGCCTCCGAAGATTGACCCCCGGGAGCAACCCTCAGGAGGTAGGTACCGCGTTATGGTACATTTACTCTGGGAACTAGCTGCCATCCGTCCCGACGAGACAGGACGAGATTCACCACGGCGACACTCCAGCAGAAAGCTGCGACGGCTGCCAGACACGACGGGACAGCACTGTAGCCGGCGCAGTGGCGCCGGACGAGCATCACGGTACCCGCCGCTGTGCACGACGCGACGGGTCCTGACCACGCCTGGACGGAACGAAATGATGTCGACAACGACGGAAGGGCTCACCTGTCGGCGAGACGGCAGGATCGCGTAGGGCCCATTACCTGTAACCCCAGGGCCCCTCCTATATAAAGGGAGGCCTGGGGAGCGATAGAGACAACGGTCGAACACCACCACAAGCAACAGCCACAAACACACGAAAGACAAACTTGAGCCCCATCAGAACCAGGAGATCCTTGCACCTTTCCGAGCAAGCACCCCCATTCACCCACATTCTGGGTCCTCCCGCGAAGAGAGGATCCCGTCTTGTAACATTATCCTCGAGATAATTCGTTCCCTGGACGTAGGGTATTACACCGTTCGGGTGGCCCGAACCAGGTAAAAATCCCCTTGAGTCTACCTCAGATTAGGCCGTATCGAGTCCGAAGGCATACCATCCCCACGATCGTATATTCACTGTGCCGGTGGTCAGAACGCCGACAGTTGGCGCGCCAGGAAGGGGCATCTCTCTTTTGGTGTGCTCTCGTTTCGGCTTTTCGATGGCCCCATACTTCGTTGTAGGGGACATTTCGATCTCCCACCTCCGTTTTGGAGACTTCACGGTCGCTGTCTCTAGAGACGGTCGGTCGTGGCAAGCCCCCGCTTTCACCTCTGGGCAGGCTTTCCGTTTCGGGAGCTTGGACTTCGTCACGGACGAAGGCGGCGAGCTCTGCCTCCAGGATCCGTGTGGAAGGCACCCTCGCTGGTGGCCCCAGAGCCATCTTATTTTGGGGCACGACCCGTAGAGGGAGTGCTTCACTCTCCACACCCCGAAGGGCGCGGAACCGGCGACTCCCGGCAACACGCCGCCGGGTGCCAACCTGTCCCTACGCCCCCCAGTGGACGTCGCCGGCCAAGCTTGGTCGCCCCCGGGATGCACTGACAGCCCCGAGCCTAGGGGCAAGGTCCCAGCCGGGCCCAGCGACACGGCGCGAGCCCGGGGCCGGTCCACCTACCAGCAGCTCGCAGCTGGGGGGCCACCAACCTTCGACACCCCGCTCGAGAACCTCGCGGCGGCAGCATGCATCCTCAACGAGACCGCTGCCCCCGAAGATCCAGCGCTGAGGGAAGTGTACGACCGCGTACGCTTCTACCTCGGCAACGCGCTTCAACGACCAGAGGCGTCTCTCCGACCCCAGCAGTCGGAGACGAAAAGCAACCGCCAGTCCCAGGACCGGCGGAGCTCGGCGCGCGATAGCCCAGTCGAGGAACGGCACCCTCGACACCATGCGGAGTCAGTCCTCCCCCGCTTCGGCCCCAACCTCGACGTCCGCGGCACCATCGACTCCAGGCGCCAGGCGAGGAGCGAGCTCCGCGACGAATCCCGCCGGAGACTCTCCCGCGACCGCTATTACCGACGCGGCTCCCTCGACTCCAGGAGCCCGAGCCCCGAGGGAGTCGGACCCAAGGCGTTCGGATCGCTCATCCGGCACGCGAAATTCCCGCAGAGATTTCGCGCCCCGACCACCATCAGCCGCTACAACGGGGAAACAAACCCCGTCCACTGGCTAGAGAATTACCGCCTCGCCTGCAGGACCGGAGGGGCGGACGACCTGTTCGCCATCCAGTACTTGCCGCTCTTCCTCACCGACTCAGCCCGAAGATGGCTCGAACACCTCCTCGAGGGCTGTGTCCAAGACTGGAGCGACCTGCGTCGAATCTTCGTCGGCAACTTCCAAGGGACTTACACGCGTCCAGGTAACTCCTGGGACCTCAAGAATTGCAAGCAGGGGCCCGGCGAGTCGCTCCGGGAATACATCCAGCGCTTTTCACGAAAGCGCAACGAGTTCCCCAGCGTCAGCGACGCCGACGTGATCAACGTCTTCACCTGCGGCACGGCGTCCAAGGCGCTCGTCCACAAGTTGGGCCGGAGGAACCCTCGGACCGCCCGAGACCTCCTCGACATCGCCACAACCTTCGCCACCGGAGAAGAGGCCGTGCAGGCCAACTTCAACCGAGGTCGGGCGAAGGACGAAAGGTCGGGGAACGACCGTCGGGGAGATCAACCCTCCGACCGGTCCATGGACCGCCGCAACGAGCGGGGTGGCAGCAGCTCGAGCCGCAAGAAGGGCAAAGGTCGGCGCCACGATGACGACCTCGTGGCCGCCGCGGACCACCCGTCCCGACCCCCAACCAAGAAACCGGCTAACCACGACTGCCACTTCGACAAGATGCTCGACCGACCCTGCCCCAACCATTCTATGCCGGTCAAGCACACCCTCCGGAATTGCCACCTGGCAAGGAGGTTCTTCAGGAGCGAGCCCCAGGCCGGCTTCTCGACAGCCAAGACCAACCCTCAGGCCAAAGGCGCCGAGGAAGACGAGGGAACGGCTTTCCCCGAGCCGGAGGACTGCCTCATGATCTTTGGCGGCCCCGCGGCCTACTGCGAATCCCGCGGCCGCCAGAAGAGGACACAGCGCGAGGTCAACGCTGTCAACCCCGCGGTCCCCCGCTACCTCAAGTGATCTGAGGCCCCGATCACGTTCGATCGGGCCGACCACCCGGACCACGTTCCACAGCCCGGGCGTCTCCCGTTGGTACTCGACCCCATCGTCGGCTCCGTGCGCCTGTCAAAGGTGTTCATGGATGGAGAAAGCGCCCTCAACATCCTCTATGCCGACGCCTTCCGGGCAATGAGGCTGACGGAGGCCGACCTCCGTCCGACCCACGCTCCGTTTCACGGAGTCGTCCCCGGAGGCTACACGACGCCCCTCGGCCAGATCACGCTCCCAGTCACATTCGGTGACCGGAGCAATTTTCGGACCGAGTCGCTCACCTTCGAGGTGGTGGACTTCACCGGCGCCTACCACGCCATCCTGGGTCGGCCATGCTACGCGAAGTTCATGGCCGTCCCCAACTACGTCTACCTGAAGCTGAAGATGCCCGGGCCGAAGGGCGTCATCACGGTCTCTTCGCGCTTTCAACATGCCCTAGCTTGTGAGCAGGATAGCTTCGAGCTAGCCGCCGCCGAATCGGGCCCGGCCCGGCTGGACGCAATTCGCAAGACAGAAGGGTCGGGCCCAGCGCTCCACTCCAAACCCGAGTCGTCATCATCCTTCAAACCCGCCGACGACTCCAAGGAGGTCGCTCTCGACCCCGCCGACCCCTCCAAGAAGGCCAGGATCGGGACAGCGCTCTCCGGCGAATAGGAAAGCGCGCTCGTCGACTTTCTCATCCGGAATCGGGACGTCTTCGCCTGGGCACCGTCGGACATGCCCGGCGTCCCGAGAGAAGTCGCCGAGCACTCCCTCGGCATCATCGCGGGCTCTCGGCCGGTGCAGCAGCGACTTCGGCGTTTCGACGACGAGAAACGCCGAGCCATCGAGGAAGAATTGACGAAGCTCCTGGAGGCTAAGTTCATTCAAGAGGTTTACCACCCCGAGTGGTTAGCCAACCCTGTAATGGTGAGAAAGAAGACCGGGCAATGGAGGATGTGCGTTGACTACACGAGTCTCAACAAGGCCTGCCCGAAGGACTCCTTCCCACTCCCGCGCAACGACGGATCCAAATAAGGGGAGGCGACCGAACGAAACCCCCCACGTTTGGCTGACCGACAGTCAAGGCCGCCAGGCCAAACCATACGTTCAGGCGCTGATCACGGCCAAGCCTAGGCGCGACGCTGATCATGGGCAGGAACCGCATCGAACCGGTCCGACCTAGGCGTCTTACTGAACGAAAGACCGAGAACGACCTCGGCCCGACCTCTAAGGTCGGAACGATGCGTGCACGCAGAACGAAACCCCTTGCGATCGACTGATCGACAGCCGAGGCCACCGGGCCAATTCGAACGATCGGACGCTGATCATGACCTCGGTCTAGGCGTGACGCCGACCGTGGACATCGCCTCAAAACCAGCTCTTCAGACGCCCTACCGAGCGTAAGGACCGGGACCGATCTCGGTTCGACCTTAACCATCGGTACGATGCTTAGCCGATTCTCCGGATCGCTCCTAGGACCGGGTGTCGACCCGGCGGAGCGGTTCCGATACGATCAACCGGCAACGAAAGGTGGTCCGCATAACGATTCAGCCCACGACCAACCCTTTGGGTCGCTCGAGGGCTCGGGGGCTACGCCCTACGGGCGCGCTCGTGCGCCCCCGTAGGAACACGACAAACTTTGGAAACGACCAGCCCGACGCCGCCTCAATCAGAGACCTCGAGCGACATCAGGCTCGGGGGCTACTGTCGGGATCACGTACCCCGGGTACCCAACAGATCGCACTCCAACGGGTGAAAGTCGGGGGTCGGACGGCACGGGTCCCGACCCCTCAGCGACGACCTACGGCGGCCATGTCTTGGCTGCTTAGGGGCGCGAAGACCCCGGCCTCCGAAGATTGACCCCCGGGAGAGACCCTCAGGAGGTAGGTACCGCGTTATGATACATTTACTCTGGGAACCAGCTGCCATCCGTCCCGACGAGACAGGACGAGATTCACCACGGCGACACTCCAGCAGAAAGCTGCGACGGCTGCCAGACACGACGGGACAGCACTGTAGCCGGCGCAGTGGCACCGGACGAGCATCATGGTACCCGCCGCTGTGCACGACGCGACGGGTCATGACCACGCCTGGACGGAACGAAATGATGTCGACAACGACGGAAGAGCCCACCTGTCGGCGAGACGGCAGGATCGCGTAGGGCCTATTACCTGTAACCCCAGGGCCCCTCCTATATAAAAGGAGGCCCGGGGAGCGATAGAGACAACGTCGAACACCACCACAAGCAACAGCCACAAACACACGAAAGACAAACTTGAGCCCCATCAGAACCCGAGGATCCTTGCACCTTTCCGAGTAAGCACCCCCATTCACCCACATTCTGGGTCCTCCCGCGAAGAGAGGATCCCGTCTTGTAACATTATCCTCGAGATAATCCGTTCCCTGGACGTAGGGTATTACACCGTTCGGGTGGCCCGAACCAGGTAAAAGTCCCCTTGAGTCTACCTCAGATTAGGCCGTATCGAGTCCGAAGGCATACCATCCCCCACGATCGTATATTCACTGTGCCGGTGGTCAGAACGCCGACAAGCACAAAGCAATCTTCAGAATTAGAATTAATTGCTCGGAAAGCCAAATTATTAAATCTCTGTGACAAAAACCTGTGACGACGTGAAACATCTAGCTTAGGATTTTCCACTACCTGTCTTCCTAAGATGTCTTGTACAGCACCACTTCGTGCCTCTCGTGTCCATCGCTTCAAAATGTAATGGTCAGGTAATTGTTTGATATTCATCAAGTCAAGGACTTTCAAGGCATGGCTGCACAAAATTCCAATTCTCTCAAATTGTTGACAGCTACATAAAACTGTACCTTAAATATGATCACCAACAACCACCAGGTACTCTTTTTCAGGTTTAGAATGTTCATTGAGAGTTGTTATGCCAACAGTATATGCACTCTCACCATATGAAAATTTAGAGTATGCTGCCAGGGATCGTTCATATTCTTTTTGAAAGACTTCAAATATTTGTGGTGTGTACAATGTACCTGCTTGCAGTAGCATCGGAGTTTTTACTAAGAATTGTGGAAACTTCTTCCTTGATTCGAACTCTGAATCGATCTCTTTATCTCTCTTTCCTTGCACAATTCTTTCGAAGTGGATGAAAAAAACGAATAATATTCAACTCTGAGTTCAAATAATCCTTTATGTCACTATTGAAACTCTCACTTAGCTGTGTACTCCGCATTCCTAATGTGTGCACATTCCTCATAAAGCATTCAGCCCACTTCTCTTTGAGCATATAAATACTATCTAACCAAGTCTATTTCTGAACTTTGCCCCTCATATTACTGAAGACATCTTCAAATTTTTCCATGTCCTCATATTCATACATGCAAGCTCTAAAATCTGACAGAACATTTGAATTGTCATTTTTAAGGCGTCTCAGATGTTTGATAGCATTTTGCATTATGTGTCAGGTGCATAACCCATGCCAACTCTCTGAAAATACCACTGCAATAGCCTTTCCCATGGCAAAATCTTGATCAGTGTATATGGTTCTAGGCTGCTTGTTATTATGACATGTCAAAAAAGTTTCAAAAAGCCATTTGAAGGATTCAAATGTCTCATCATACATAAGTGCAGCTCCAAAAACCACAGTCTCCCTAAAATGATTGAATCCAACAAATACACCAAATGGCCGAGTATCTCTATTTGTGCCAAAGGTTGTGTCAAAGGAAACAACATCACCAAAGTGAGCATAATCAATAATCATCTTTGCATCCGCCCAAAAGATATTGGTTATTTGATCCTCATTGTCAAACTGAAAAACATATTGAAATGAAGGATTCTCTACTACCTTATTCTGAAAGTACTGTAATATACTTCCAGCTTCACCATGCTTTAACTCATTTTGACGCTTGGTTCTCAAATAATTTTTATGATCACGGCATGTGTACCCAAGGTTAGAAGTACCACCAACATACTGACCTGCCAATTCATGAGCAATCTTTGGTCGAATTCCACATGTATCTGCCATTTCAATTTCAAAAGCCTGTGCTTCAGATATCTTCCGTTGCGATGGCATTAAGTGACTAGTCTCTGGCATCTGCAGCAAGTGATTGTGCTGGAGAAACAAATCTGATATCTCATATTTTCCTGATTCTCGTTTCAGTTTAAGCCCCATACGTACTTCACAACCAATCCTAGTTTCAGCTCGCGGATGCTTAGTCAAATAATCTCTTTTATCCTTTCCTCGAAATCCTTGGCTTGAGCAGACAAATCTAACAGAGGTTGCTTTTCCATCTACCTTACTCTTGTTCTCATATCTCTTCCTAACCTCAAAGCCTGTTCGACCTTCATAAGTAAGCCAAAATTGCCATGCTTCTTCTGGACTATTAAATATCATGCCAACAAGAGGAACCCAACTAGGTCTTGTTCGATCTCTAAAAAAACATTTCAATGAATATATTAAAATATGCTCATCCAAAAAACATCTGTCAGGCTTGCATTACTTACTCATTTGAAGCATTTGTTTGAGGCGAAACCATCCGTTCATGCAGGTCTTCTTCAACGTGTGTCTGGTACGATGAATCAGGTTGGCAGCTTTCTTCTCATTTGACTTTGTGATTGGTTGAAAAAGAAAAAAGATGAGGAAGGAGTAGTGGAGGCGTGGATGTGGGCTTTTGCCCTCTGTTTTTGGCGGCCAAACTCTGATGAGCAATATTGGCCTCTGTTTTCTCCCGCCTAGACGAGTAATCTTCTTCCAAACGGCAAATAATCCTCTTAATCCAGGAAACTGACAGGAATAAAAACTGCATTAGCAGAAGATACGTGGACCTGGATTGATCTCCTTCCAAACAGCTAGCAACTTTCTTAATTCTGGGACCTGACGGACGTGCAAACGGCATTAGTGGGAGGTCCATGCGCTCTTTCCTGAAAACCGTTGTTTTCTTGCTGAGTGGAGGAGATTAGGAATGGTAAACTTTGCCATAAGTGAGGTTAAGGCAGACGATACGAGTCCTCGTGCATTTGGGCCTGCCGGATGGGGCGGTACAGGCTGGGCCGCGCTTGGGAGGCTGCTGCCTGCCAGCTGGGCCTTTGTTGGGCTGTGTTGGTGGGCTGTTTCGATTTGCTGAATTCGGAACAAATATGATAATTCTTTTGAACTGAAATATGATAATATTTTGAATGAAATATGGTAACCGAAAACATGATCGGAATATTGCCCAAATCATTTCCGATTCCGACCACCCTGAACTCATTTTCATTTCGATTCAGAATATATTTCGAGTATTTTGAAAATGATTGGAACAAATATGAGATTCGGTTCGGAAGGAGTGTGAGATTTTACCGTATCATTGTCACCCCTAGTTATCGAGCCCAAGCAAACATCTCCCTGCACCCTGCAACGAGCAAACTGGTCAAAGAGCGTACTACAACGGTCACCTGACCTGGCCCAGCCATCAGCTCGGAGACCTAACGGCCACTTTCTCCCTCCCCACAGCAAATTCAAAATCGATCCCACCTCCACCGAAAGCTGCAAGCAATCACACTGGCCACCCCCGCTCTATCCATCCAGGTTTCGAAAAAGGCGACACCTGTGAGGTGAGTGAGCCCCGCGATCCAGCGCGGCGGGCGATTCCTCTCCCAGATCCGATCCATCCCACCCCAATGGGAGCCGAGACGGACCTCTCCCCGCCGATGCCGGTGCCGGAGCCGACGCTGTCGCCGGAGCCGGACCTCCGCGGCCACGACGACCAGGTAAGCGGCTCGTCCACCTTTCCGTGTTTTTCTGAGTTCCGTGAGGTAGATGATGGTTGGTGACAGCTTGCGTGTGTGCGCTCATGAGTGGAACTGGATGCAGCGGGGCTGGAAGGCGGACATGATGTCGGCGCTGGGGGAGTCCGTCTCCTTCGGCCGCTTCCTCTCCGAACCGCTCGACTGGGGCAGGTGGTCGGCGTTCGCGCAGAACCGGTACCTCGAGGAGGCGGCGCGGCAGGCGCGTCCGGGGTCCGTCGCGCAGAAGCGGGCGATGCTCGAGGCGCGCTACGCCAGGAAGCGCATGACCGAGGTTGAGGGCGATAATCGCGAATGCGGGTTCGCCGAGGCCGACGAAGATGGCGCCGCCTCGTTGTCGCCGTCGACTGAGGGAGGGTCGTCCTGTATGACGGACGGTTCCCCTTGCGCCCCGCGGCAGGAGGTCTGCGACGGCCGCGGCGGGGGTCTCGATGATGCCGTGGATTGTGGCGGCGGACCTGGTGGAGACGGTGATGTGGCCGCGGAGGAGGTGCAGGTGCAGGCCATCACGGACGCGATCGGTTGTGCTTGCGGGGCGAATGAAGAGATCCGTGACAGGGAGGAGAAGGACGCGTTGCAATCACCGGAGAAGCAGGATTCGCGCGACGGTCATTTGGTGTCAGTTGACGCAGTTGAGAGGCAGCCTTTGAAGGTGACTGCAGAACGGCCGCTTAATATTCTGTTTTTGTGACGATGTCCAATTGAGCTATCGTTGTAATGCTAACCTTCCATTAATGTTTGTTTCCTGCAGGAGAGTTCCATTGCGAACCAGGACGTCACGGATTCTGCCAAGAAACGGAGGCTTCAGATGCCCTCCCTGCTTCAGAAGCCGGCCAAAATCGGCTCTCCCTCTCCCTCCTCGGTAAAGAAAGGGCAGTCTTCGTCCGCGAAAAGGCGATCATCTCCGCGTTCGTCAAAGGAGAACGCCTCGCCTACTAGCACGGACAGTAGCAAGCGCTCAGCAACCTCCGTCTCTAAAAAGAGGTCCGCGCTGGCAGCACTGCACATGTCCATGAACTTCTCCAGATGCGAGACGGGCAGTGCTGCTTCGAGCTCGAGAAATTTGGGGACAACCATTGCCGAGAGGATTAGCCAGTTGCAGTCTGCAAGCAGGCCTGTGGAAAAGACTCAGCCTGAGGAGTTCAGGCCTCCAAGAAAGGTTAAAAAAATAGAATTACCATGGGGTTTAGTTTACATTTGCTTTACTTTTCCTTTCTGAATGACAAATTGTTGTCGCTGCTGCTTTAATAATGGTAATAATTCTCGTTTTCTGAATGTTTCAGGTATTTTCCAGAGCATTGCCAGAAACTGCATCAAGGACGTCTCAAGCGGACGAACAAAGGTAGCTCATTCTTAAAGGGATATTGCTGTAATTTAATGAGATTGTTAGTTCCCGAAAAACTGTAACATTAGAATACTCATGAACTAGGATGCATGGTAGACACGTATGAAATTTAAAAAACCTTTAAACTTTAAGCCATCATCTGATTGTATCCTCTGTTTCTCTTACACCATTCAGATCATCTCATGTGATGAGAATCAAAGAAAAGTTATTTGGTTCGACGTTACCATCAGTGACTAAAAAGATGGGAATCACAAGAGAAAAAGAGGTATGCACTCTCCTAACTGAGAAAAATAAGGTCTCAATGATCGGTCAGAAAAACAATGGATCTGTCAGCAATATGGACAAATATTCAAAATACTAGTCAGATTTTTAATATGTATTTCTCTTTTTTGACAATGCAGATTACTGCCTTCCTTCTGTCTATTAACAAAGCTTTTAGTACTTGCTTACAAAAAATAAAAAAATTACTGAAAGGAAGTAGAAATGGAATTACAGTGTATCATGTACATCATTTGAGTTTCTATGGTGCAGAAAAAACTGAACAATGAACCGGGGTTCAAGGAATCACGACAGAATTTTTGCTTCAAAACGAGGGCACAGACAAATTACGGTTTCAGAAACAAGCAAGCGAAGGATTCAAATCAGCAGGTACTATCCTTTTTGACGTTTGTATATGCACTTTGTACTTGTTCCAAATATTTGATGTTTGTAATTCTGTCAAGCAGTTCATCGGCAAAATGCTATTTTTGCAAAATGCTATTATTGGTGTGACACTGCTTGTTTGGCGCTTTCTTAGATATATTATTAGTGTATAACTACGCTTGTTAATTGACTCTCAATAATTATATAGACAATTTTGTTAGTTACATTAAAATAAAAGGTTGTTTTTATGTACCGTAATTGGTGTGAAAGGTGTGATTGCATTTGTTTTTGATTATTCTGTCATATGATGGTAGTGATAAGGAAGCAAGGGAAATAATATCTGGCTGATATCATTCAAAATATTTTCAAGTCTGAGCCCATACTTTTTGTTTCCTTCTTTTTTGTGAAATTGTTGTACCCTGTGCAACCGGGAGCTAAGTTGACTGGGCAGCCCTTTTTGTTGTATCCAGCAAAAAATTAACTCAAATATGGTAGCGGTCAAATGCCGTAGTATAGGCAGAACATGGCAGTGGTCATAAACTATTGAACTTTACATATACGGGAAATTGCTGGCAATGGTCATAAGTACACTTGATAATTGTATTATAGAATATTTTATTTGTTAAATAAAAACCTTGTTTATATGTACTGTAATTGCTTTGAAACGTGTGATTGCATCTGCTTTTGTTTCTTGTGCTTATATACAGTGAATTGTAAGGATATTCCAGGAACTGTAATTGTAAGCATATTCCAGGAACTGCAAAAAATTACAAATCTTTTAGTATGATGGCAGTGTTACGGAAGCAAAGAAAATAATCTGGCTGATATAATTCAAAATAGTTTTGGATTTGTCAATACTTTTTGTTTCTTTTTTCCTTTTTGCAATTGTTGTATCCTGCGCAAGCGGTAACTACAGCCATCGGGCAGCCCTTTTTGTTGTATACTTGTATCAGCGACAAATTAACTCAAACATGGTAGCGGTCAAATGCCGTAGTATCTATTTGCTCCTAGTGCTAGGCAGAACATGGCAGTGATCATAAAACTATTGAACCTCACATATATCAAAAATTTCTGGCTGAACATAAATTGGTACCTTGAGTTTTTATCTTTGGGTAATGTACTTTAAATGATGTCTAAACTTGATCTGTATTCATACAACAGTACTAATATTTCCTCAAAAACAAATCTTTTAAACTCATATGACACTAACATCAACAAAAGAAAACACTTCTCATTTGATATTTTTTTATGATATATATAATCTTTGCCTATAGATACGTTCTGACTCTATGAAGCTGCAAGCCCTGGATCCGCACATATATTGATCTCTTCTTTCAGTCACAAAAAGTATATTTTCTATTTTGTTCAAGCTATAATGAAATGGCACTAACATCTAAAGAAAGTAAAAAAGTTCTTTTTATTCTGATAGTTCATGAACCTCTTTTGTTTATCTTTCAAGGGCTGTAAACCAGGGTTTATGATTTCGCTTAGACCGCTAAAACCAATCAGACCGGTTTGACGAAAACCGGTCAAAAACCGCTTCAAATCGAAAATTCAAAATTTGAACGAACTGCTACAGTAAACTGGCCGGTTTCACCGGTTAGCTTTCTTCGGTTTTAGATTTCAAAATTCGAAACCCACCGGTTTCTCCGATTAGCCGACCGGTTTTACCGGTTTTCGGTATTTCGAATTTTTTCAAATTTTCAAAATTTTTAAAATTTTTAAAACGAAAACCGGTCGTCTGGTGAAACCGGGCCGGACCGGTTTCACCGGAAACCGCGAAAACCGGCCGGTTTTGAATGGTTTTGTAAACCTTGCTGTAAACAAAACAAATTTTTAAAACACGGAAATGAAAGCAAAGGCTTATCTGCTACAACTTGTAATTCCATATGTTTTTGTATTCTTATGTACAGAAGTGAGTCTTCCACAAAATTTTTCATAAATTTTTTGTTCTACTACAAATTTATCTAGGTTTCACATTAAACTAAATAACATGCAATTTATTTTATGTGACAGATGTGAGCATGGGTAGAATCGTTATTATAGAAAGAATGAGTTATGAACCAGTCAAAATGTAGATATTTGTTATACACTTCGGTGATCATGGGATGTCATGCTGCAGATTGTACATCGAAATTCTTTGTTTTGAAACATTGGAGGGCACTGATCAACCTATCAAATTGTACACTGAAACAGTAGCACTCCTTGTTTTGTTACTCAAGTATCTAGAGCTAGCAATGCATGAAATATCTCATTTTTTTTGTGTCCATTTCAATGTTGCATAGTGTCGAATCTTTATAATATGTTTTAAGCCCAATATACAATCCAGACTAGATGTTCTAGTTTGGAGCATATTTGGTTTAGGCACCCCACCCCTTTTTTTTTACCACCACGGGAAACTTATACTGCAGTTCAGCTGACTATTTGTTATATATAATGTGCTGAATAGGTTTCAAACATCATTTCTTCAGATCTCTGTTGTATGTCATGAATCCTTTTCAAACTGGAACGCTGTACATATGTCTCGCTATCATGCTTTGTCAATTGTCTGGACATTTTTTAAGCTATAGAAGATATAAGCATAAGGGAAACTTACATAAAGCTTTTTTTTTTTTTTACTTTGATATTGCTCTAAACTGTTTACACTTGCTATCCTGCTCGAGTTTTTATTTATAATTTTCTAAAATATTAAATATGTAAATGCAGTGTTCCCAAGAGATCCATCATTTGTCCAACAGCGGCCATCACCAAATGGGCAAAGGGGTATGCAAGGAGAAACAAATATGTTGTTTCCCCATCAGAAAGCTGTGCTGATCAGTTCCATCATCTCACTGATTTAGGGCTTCTAGTAAATAGATTATTTATTTTATTTTATCGTGGTGTGATGTGACCAATATAGGTCACCTATGTCTAGTATTTCGGCAACAACTTGGAGAATGTAATTCCCTATCCATCTACTACAATTTGGCATTTTTCTGGCTTGAAAAAAATGCGACTGTTCACAGGTTCCTCCTGTTGAAAGATCATAAATCTAGAAAAACTTGATGGGACATGTGTTAGTGCATGTCTGTATTTGATGTTATGCATCTGACGAAAAAATTGGAAGTGTGTTCTATGCATCTGACGAAATGATGTCCCTTATCATCCTCTGATGATGGATTCAAGTCTGCTTCCTTTTTGCGACGGCGCTTGTGGAACTCTGCCTCCCTGGGGCAGCAACAGCTTCAATCTAGACTTGCTTACACGCGATAGGATGCGATGCAAGTGTAACTGTCCGCAGGGAAGAAAAGAAACCAGCAAAAACAAAAACCTCAAACTTCAGTCCGACCACAACCATAGGAGCACATGAACTTTCCTAAGGGCCCGTTCGTTATTCCCCATCCCAAGGGGTTTGGAGAGGATTGCGGGGGACGCAGTTATCCACAAGCTTAAGATCATGTTTGGAATCACATAGATTATAATAATTTGTATATATATATAATTAAAAGGCTTTCCAAACACATCAGTTTATTATCTATATTATTAAAGCTAAACTATTAGATTATGATAAACTCATAATCTTCTCTACGTCGCTAAAATTTGATTATGCCTACTAAAAGGTGCTTTGCCCTTGATAATTCCTAAATAATTACGCAATCTGCCACCGCAATTTTAAAAAAATTAAGTACAAACATGTTACTGTAATTGATAAGACAAAAAACTACAGAGTTAGTTTTTATAATTCACCACCACCTAGATAATGTTTAGAAACCCGATTATATAAACTACCTCTATAATCTATATTATAAAAATCTGTGCTCATTCCAAACATCAACTAAGTATGATTCAATCCTCTCCAACCCCAACTAATTTTCTCAAACCAAACAAGGCCTAACATGGTATATTTTGAGCCAGTCGGCCCATATAAATAATACAGTGGGTAATTATATAAAAGAGATACAATGAAAGTTTATCTCTAACACTGGTTATTCTAGAACTCCGGTAGGTGCGCTATTACGACTTCTTCAATTCCACCCTAATATTGCTCATTCATTTTTTTTTATGAAAGTGTACAGTTCGTGGACATCTTGCTATCTACGAAATGATGTGTGATTTTCATATGATCAAAACCATAGAAACATATTACTGTAAATACCACAAAACTAACACAATAAGCGAGAACAACTTTGCTTTTATGCAAACTTCCTTCTTTTTTTCACACCTTTCTCCCAAATTTGGGGCTTAACTGTAATTATTGTCTGAAACACCAGAGGAAAAATACAGCTAACCTGTGAATCTGATCAATCAGGAAATACAGACAAGTTTACATGTGGAAATATACACCACTATACAACGTGGAATAACTTAATTATCGGTTGATCAATGATACCCCTACAGCAACTATCCGGAGCAAAGTCAGCAAAAGCCAACAAGGTTTGTGCTGAAAACCAGAATCATTCTGCATCAGATTTGTCATGCAGCCTTTGGGTCACAAGGGGCTCTGCCATTCACATTTCAAATAGAACTAGCCTACTTTCATGAACAATGGTCATTGAGCTCCCATCTTGGAAAATATTCCAGAGAAATTTGGCAACTTATCTACATGCTTTAGTGCTCGCTCTGCAACCTGTCTTGTCCTGTAATCACCATGCCTGAAAGCTTCAACCAAGGCTGTGCCAACATTTTGATTTCCAGATATCTCGTAAGCAATTTCATCAATCCGCAATATCCTCTCCACTGCCCACACCGCTCGCTGCCGAAGTGCCTCGCTTCGGTTCTCACATAGTACCTCAAGAATTGGGTTGATTCCTTCAGCATCACACAGCACCAGGACACCTTGGTCAATGTCTACTCCATCCTCCAGTAGTGTAGATAGTGCTGCTAGAGCAGCTTCAACTACTTTCTCATTGTTGTTATCCAAGCAAGCTACCAACTTCTCCACTGCTTTCCCCTCCAAGAGACAGAAGCTCTCCCTTGCAGAACATATCCCATGATGAACTCTGCAGACCCCAGTTGCTACAGATTTCTGACTGAGACATGGAAAGATAGAAAAACAGAACCCTGGATTGGGAGCAGGTATTATCTGTGTAAGATGTTTTGATTGCTGTGAGAGTTTCTCCAGTGCAGTAGCAGAGACAATCTGGACATCATCAAGTCCATTCATCTGAAGCAGATCAGTAAAAAGTGAAGCAAGATTGTATTCACGAGCAACAGCAATGATACCTGGATCATCATCCAACACAAATGTGATCCGTGAGACTATCCTAACTAGACCTCCAAGAAATGGGTTGACAAAGCGCCCCCCACGAATCTCACCCTGTCGGATTCTTCCAACTTTTGATATGATCATAGAAAAGGCCCCGTCTTGGAGAAGACGTCTGGTAAGGACTGAGTCCTGCATAGGAAGATCAGCTACAAGGCCAGCAGCTGCTGCTTGCTCTTCAGAAAGACCATTGTTGTCAGCAATGACTCTGATCAGGCTGCTGAGTTGACTGAAGTTTCCACGAAAAGCATCAGCTAATTCTTGACCCATAAAAGGTGATATGTTATTCAAGAGCTTGATGGAGGCCATGCGAACTTCCCTTTGAGGTGCTTCAACAAACTGAATCAAACTGACAATAGCACCGGAACTTTTGATGGCATCAACTATATTTTGGACACTTGTTGGAGAATCAGTCAGACCAACAAAGACCTGGAGTAACTTGCACTCAATTGCCGGTCCAGTATTGCTTATGAGATGAAGTAAATTGTGAACAATATCCTCGGACACCAAGGTCTGCCTGTTATCATCAAGTGGAATTGACTCAAAATGTGCACCTGATGCTACAACATTCGCAAGTATTGTTGCTGAGACTTCCTTCAATCTCATGGGGAGTTGATTAGAACCAACAGTAAAGAGGTCAGTGATGAGAGGTGGAAGAATACCCACTTCAATTAGGATTTTTGCACTGCTCTCATAAGATGAAATTTGGTTCAATGCCATAAGAGCTGCTTCTCTGGCCTCTTTATTCCCTTTTTTCATGATATTAACCAGAGTGGAGCCTGCAGTTTCTGCCACTAATACTTTCATATCATTACTTAGAACAAGCTCCCCAAGATATGCTGCCATAGATAATTGTGTGTCAGGTAAACCTGCAGATGTCAACACGAGAATAAATCAGGGGAGGAGATTGTATAATATTTATAACGATTCAGGAAATTCTTTCAAAAGTGTAAACCAAGATTGTACTTTTGTGCACGCACAAGAATAGACCATGTAAAACAACTTAAGGTTTCAACATTTCTAGACTCTTCTAAATAAATGGTAACTATAAAAATATGAATTGGATCCAGAAAGTTAAATGCTAGCGACAACATCAGCACGACACTGAAGCACAATCTTATCAATGTCCCCATATGGAGCATACACTAAGAAATGCTCCCTCTGTATTTAACTTTAGTTCATTTTTGAACAACAAATCTTGCCCTAAACACAACAATTTAAAAATGGAGGTAGTAATATATATGTGAAATGAAACCATCCCTAACAAACTCAAATCATAGATATTGATGCGGACATCATGATTTCTGAATTTCTGAATGGAGTTTCCTCTATTGGAGAGTGATCTGAATTTCAGAATCTCTGAGGTCTTTTCACAGATTTTGCACTGCAAACCGGCATGGACTATGTTCACATACGGCGCCTATCATCCACAGGACAATACTCAGGTATGTTAGCATATGAAAACCTTTTCCAAGGATCTGTTAACTTTGGCCCTTGGAAGAAAATTTGGAAAACCTGGCTCCTGGAAAGTATGTTTTTTCTTATGGTTAGTGGTGCACAATAGATGTTGGACGGCTGATCGTCTTGCACGATGGGGCCTATCACATCCTGAACAGTGCCCTCTTTGTGACCAGGATCTGGAAGCCATCAATCATCTCTTAGTGGCATGCTCTTTTTCAAGGCAATTCTGGTTCTACGTATTGCACCAAGCTGGGCTACAGGAGTTTGCTCCCCAACCGAATGACGTTGTTTTGAGAGCCCAGGAACATCAACAGAACAGTCTCATTTCCCTGGTTGCCCTAGGCGCTTGGCCACCGTAATGAATGTGCTATTGAAGGTGCAGCACCTAGCATGACAAAAATCCTCAGTTCTACTAGATGTGCGGCGGCTTTGGAAGATTGAGAAAGTGTGCAGCCTCTCCTCCCTGGAAGCCCTGGCAGTGGAAGGATGAAGGCCTTTTTGCTGGGCTTGGCTGTCTTTTAGATTAGTAACAGGCGCATATGTATTTTTTTATTTTGTGTGGCATCATCTGGGTGCCTTGTAATTTGTTTTGGGGATCTTACGCCCCTTCTTCTTAATATAAACATACACAGTTCTCCTGCATGTTCAAGGGGGGAAAAAGAAACGTTCTAGTCCCATTCTTATGTTAATCACCCAATCTAAGTCTTATCCATCTTAATTCAGCCACCTCCCTCAGCTATCCCCTCAGAGGTGATTTACCCCTAGTGATCTAGGGATCATAATATAGACATTAAGCAACTAAATTTTAAAGATGCATGATAGCCTTCTTTAAAAAATTGTATTTGAAGGTGCTTCTATGCTGCACCAACAAGACACAGGATTCCAGCTGCTTACACATCATGTGTTCTTATTAGATATTTGCAAGCAACATCAAGGGGTAAATATTGAACCAGCAAGTGCATACAATGACCATGTAATAGGGGTTGCCCCCAATAAAGTGATAGGATAAGAAAAAAACCAAACCAAGTCATCGAGAATACTGGCTGGCAAGTGTTTTAGCCCAACAGCTGTAAAACAGCACCGCACATTGTGAAAAGGAAAGATGAATATATGAAGTGTACCTTCAAGGAGAAGCCTAAGAAGGGGCTGCAGTCTACCATTTTCAGCCATCTGTCTAACATTCTTTTCACAATTCTCTAAATTCTCCAATATCTTCTCAGCTCTATCAACAATCAATAAGTTTTCGACTGTACTGCTTGACAAGCCAACAAGTATAAGAATGGCTCCAGGAACACTGCCAATCTTTTCTGACAGGTCCGTATTTTCTGAGAGCTCATACAATAGTGACACAGCTTGTTCTTTTTCCAGAACCTGACCATGAGATAAGAACTTCACAACTGTGCGAATATTGTCACCAGCAGCAATCTCAATCTACAGAAAATGTAAAAAGTCAATATGAGCACGAGCTGCAAACAAACTGAACATAAAAGGAAGCTAGATTCACAAAAATACACCTTATTGTCATTATCTTCTTTTGCAATGACACAGAGAGTTTCCAATGCTTTTTGCCGTACTCTCGTACTGCTATTCTTCATCAAATCCGCAATCATGCTTATCAAGCCAGCTTTCCTCACAACATGCTTGCTCGAGCGATTTCTCTGACATATCTCAGCAACGTACTGGAGTGCTTGTAAAATATCAGTCTCAGTGCTCTCAGATGTCAATGACTTGCGTGCAACATCAAGCTTGGCCACTTCGTTGCGGTTCATCCATTCATTGATAGTGTTCCTTAGGGCAATACTTGGATTCAACTCAGTACTACCGAGGTCCTTTCTAGTCACAGGGCAGACAAGCCTCCTGCCACTGCTACAGCATTCGTTGAACCACTTGAGAATGGCTTCGCGTTCAAAAGTAACACCACTCTCGATTGTGACAGGATCCCGCATAACCTGCTTGGTGAGCGGGCATAGGAACGACTCGTATATTGGATCAATACGCAAGCCATCAATTGATTGGGATGACGAATCATAATGACCATCCTGAACTTCCGCCATCACTACCACAACACTGTAAACAAGGCAAGGGGCTTTACGTCAAACATGAGGTATAAAATATGTGTCGCATTGGTGGAGGAGACACAGCAGGTGTAAGGCATAGAACAATTACTGTAATGACAAGTATGCTACAAATGGTACAAAAAGAAATTGATATCCATATCCACAAGAGAAATTACAGTTGATGAAAACACAAAACTGAAATTGGGGAGGTGTGCCTATATAACTGATCAACGGGCAACAGCATAACTGATGCAGTTTCATTCATGTCCTACAATTAGGCAATTATTCGTTTTATTTCAAAACAACAAAAATAGTAAGGCCATGCATGTTTTGTACTAACAGTAACAAGGGTACAGGCTCTGCTCAACAGCAGCCGAGGATGCACGAGCGAAAACACTACAAGCAACCCACAGTTTCCCCGAGCTACGTCCTACTACTAGCCAATCAATCACTCGCCCTACCCTAACCACAGTACCCGTCCTCAAACCAGCTTCAATTTCATCACGGATCGGGTGGGAGGGAAACAATCTCACCTCTGCCCGCAGGGGGGGGGGGGGGGGGATTCGGCCTTCAGTGGATAGGAGGAAATCGTGCCGCCGAGGCAGGGGCAACAGCAGCCGCGGTCCACGGGAGGACGACGCCCGGCCAATACGGCAGAAGCGCCGGCCGGAACGACTCCAGCGGCCACCGCAGCGCGAGGGACGGCGCTACTCGAGCATACGGGCAGCCAAACCTTGCGGCGAGCAAAGGACGAGGGGGCCCGGATCTGGAGCGTGCCGGCGAGGGGCCGGATCCGGCCGGCGGACACTGCGCGGCGGGAGGCGAGGGGAGGGAGGTGGAGGTGCGCTGCTGCTGGCTTCGCGGATGATGGAAGCTTCGGGGAGGGGGAGGGGGGTTGCTGAGGGGCGAGCGCGGCGCTGGACTGGACTGGAACTGCGGCGGCGTCTGCGCCTGCGCTGCGTGCCCGTCTCCGTGAGTCCGCGGCTCCGCTGCTGTGGCGTATACGACTCGACGGCTCGGCTAATCAGCCGGCAGCCAGCCAGGAACCGGACGCGTCTTTTCCCTTGACTGCAGGCAAGCGCCGTAGGATGACGCGGTGCCTGCTACGGAAACTGCGAGGTACGGAAGGCTACGGCGTTCGGTGGATGATAATGGGCGCCTGATTGGATTGAGCTTCTGCACGCTCGCGCAGTCGCGCCGGCGTCTTGCTAGGATCCTCTGAGGTACAGTGTACAGCCATTTTTTCCGCATGAGCCAATATAGGATCTCAGTATTTGTGAAGTCCGTCCTAACAGCAACTTCAAATAGTGATTTAAAATTTAAATATTTAAACTCAAATTTAGATTTTAGCTAAATTAATATGGGTAATAAAAAAAATTAACTCCAACAAAAACCTATATTGACATAAGTAAAATATTTAAATGTATCACATTATCTTGATTTGTGGCTTATGTGCTGTTAAAATTAAACACAAAGGTTTTTGGAGGATAGATCGACCTAAACCATCGGTAAATATGGTACTGGATTTGATGGTATGAGAATAGATAAATTTAGGTTGTTGGTATAAGTACATGTTGGATTGCTGTTTTTTCACATCTCATACTTAAATTAGCGTAGGTACTTAGTTTATGTCATTGTTGAAGTTGCTCTAAATAAGTTACTTTGATCCAACCAACTAAAAACAAGGACATCCTAAAGGACTATCCTGGATGGGCCTATACACTTTTTCAAAAATCAAAAACTACCTAAATTGACGGATATCAATTCAGAGCAGTAGATTGTGATAGGAACTATGGGTGAATTAGCACTGTATCAAAAACATATTTTTCATGGTTATTGTATTTATTATTCACTTGGCCATATAGCAATAAATCTTAACCATTGGTTTCCAATCGAACAGTTGAACAGGGTGTAAGATTCATACCCTCTGTCCTAAAGCCATACTTCTAAGGTCCTCTTTGTTTGAGATGTAGGTTTTAAGCCTTTTAGAAAAGCTGGCTGGTAGCTATTTAAAAAACTGGCTAATGAAATCTGAATGTTGACTTTTGTAATATTTTTTTATCTTTTCTGCACACCAAAAGCTAGAAAAGCAGTCTTTAGTGAACTTTTCAATTTTTAGTTCATTCTTGCAAAAACTAGTTTTTCATCGTTCCAAAAGCTAGCTTTTTAAAACATTATTTATTTCAACTTCTCAATTTCAGTTTTTCAGCTGAAAAAGCCGGCTGAGAAGTTGAACAAAGAGGTCTAAGTCTGAAGCCTTGATTTCCGCCGTTGAAGATATAGAAGTTCATGCTACATTGTTTCTCTGAATCGATTCACACCAACTATGCTGACTCTGTTCCTTTTCTACTAATATTAGGTGGGTTCCCTTCAGATTATATTACTCCTATGTCACTACAAACACTGCAAATTACTGGTAAAGCTACAAGGAAAAACAACTTTTGCAATGAAACATATTGCCACCACATACAAATTGTGGCAATATGTTATCTATATTGCCACGATTCAGTAATTTTGTGGCAATGCATTATCTTAATTTCAACTGATTCAGCAGTGGCTATAAAATTGTCTCTTGTTCCAAAAGTTTTACTGTAACAATAAATTAATCTATCTATATTGAACCTATTGCAACATAAAAATATATCATTGTATTAGTTTTTTTTTTTTGCAACGACAGACTTTTCTTTTTCATAGGATACGCCACTATTTTGGTCATGGATATTTTATTGTGGCGATTCTTGTCTGTTGCAACTATGTGTTGGTGTGGTAATACTTTTAATTGCCACACTTTTCTAGATATTGCAATGATTTTATGCCATTATGACAAAAAAATTGAGAAGATAAAATGATTTTTTCTATATGCTCATAGAAGTGAAAACATTGTAGCCAAAAATAAGTGAATTTCACCGACTTTCAGTTCTATCGAATGGCAAATTTCTGTCAGATTTTGACATTTTATCAATAATTTATCATTTTCGACAAATTTTATCCACAATTTAAAGAATTTTATATCGAAATAGGCCAAAATTTGTTTATTTTCGTTGAAAATATGGGTTTACCAGTCTGGCAGATATTTACTATTGAAATCCTTTCCGCGGACTAAAATAATGTTAACGTAGCGGTGAAGATTTTTCCTTTGAACAAATTAGTCACAATAAAATGGAAACTGTGGCGATAGCTTCTAAAGACAAAGAGTATCGGGCGTTAGAGGACTAGGGTAAGGACTAGAGAGTCTATAAGATCGTCGGTATCTTTTAGAGGGCTAAGCCTTTTTTTCAGGTCATAATAAGCTATTATATCCCTGTAGCCTCCATCCTTCGTAATTTTTAGAGGGCACAGTGAGGTGTCTAGTTTTCAATTTAAACTTGAGTCGAGGGCAATTCTAAATCAAGTGAGAGAAGATAATGAGATCATATACATATCTCTGTGGTCACCATCTTTCATGATTTCGAGACGCTACAGTGGATCGGCGGATTTGTAGTCTGAATTATAGTTGAGGGCGACTTCAAATCAAGTGAGCAAGGATGACGTGGACATGATTTCTATGGCAATATTTCACGTTGAAATGTGTAAACTTTTATTATTATTTGATTTATCATTACTAAAATATAAATCACAACTACTAATTTTACACATTGAAATAAATTTTTGAATAAAATGAATAGTTAAAATTAATATTAAAAAGTCAACAGTGTGGTAATTTAAAACTGAAGGGAGAACAAAGGATTTGATCAAGTGATCAATTATGGTAACATGCTAATGTGAGTTGTGCTAGATGTGTTTTTCTTCCTAGACTCTGATAACGTGCTAATTTGCAGAGGTAATTACTTGCATCTAATACCCACGGGCGCCACACAATATTGGTCAGAAATACATTGAAGCTCACTTACTACCCCTTCATCCATCTGAATAAGCAGCGCAGGCGTAGGCATGGCAGTCATCCGCCGCCACAAGAGCACCTCAACTTCCTCGGCGTGGCGTGGGATTGCGCGGTCGATCGATCGACCTCCGCGGCGAAGGAACACAGCACTTCCGCGTCGATACATTTAGCGTACAGCAGGATCTCAACTTGTGGAAGTAGCCTGCTCCAGCTTCCTCCAACGCGACACCGCGGCCTCCGTCGCCCAGAAGCTTCACGGACCGTAGCTTTCGCAGGCTGCGCAGGCCTTCCAGCAAAGCTCCCTCGCGTGCTTGGTCGTCGTCGTCCTTCTCCTCCACAACAATCCGACTCCGAAGAGTCCTCAGCTCCCGCAGGTTGCCCAGCTCCTTCACGAAGCTCGTGAACCTGTCGACAGAAGCAGGGAATATCCACAGCTCCTCCAGGGACGTCAGCTTCGAGATGACCCCATCGGCTGGCGCCCTCGTCGTGTAATCGCCTCGCAGGAAAATCAGCTGTGTTAACTGGCCGATGCTCCGTGGAAGTTCTTCTATGCCGGTCATCTGCAAGTCCAGAGTCTGCAGAAACTTCAGACGCCCTATCTCTTCTGGGATCTCCACTGTCGGTGTGTGGTTCAGTCCGAGGTACCTCAAATGAGCCAAGCTTCCAAGATGCTTCAGATGGTGACTTTCCACCGTGAATTCACAGTATTCCAGAGCCAGCACACGTAGGACTCGGAACCGTGAGAGTGGAGGCGTCATACTGATGTTGCACAAACATGCAACGAATGACCTCATCTGCGACACGCAGCCTACAACTGCCCAACTGTCTTGCTCCACGCTTGTCTTCTGCATTGCTAACCTGCGAACACTGTGGCTTTCTGAAACAACTGATCGCCGCTTGTCGACTTCACCTTCAAATGCAATGGCAAAGCTCTGTTCGCTAGACAATGAACGGATGAGATCAAGCATCATATCATGAACACGGCAACCAATCATAATAGCTTCATCCTGGACCTCCACCGCCTGGATCATGCTCCGGTTGATCAGTTCATTGAAGTACCCCTCCCCGGTCTCAAACAATCCAGCAGTTCCATGTTTCTCACAGATAAAACCTTCAGCTACCCACTTCCATATCAACGAATCTTTATCGATGAAGTAGTCTTCTGGGAACATACTTAGATACAATAAGCAAGTCCTTAGATGAGAAGGCAGATCATAGTAGCTGAAAGCCAATATCTCCCTTGTGTTCTTGATTTGTATGGTATCTTGATCACCAAATCCAATGGCGTCATACACGTTGGACCATTCTTCCGTTGGTTTTGTAGCCAGTAAGCTTGCTATTGTGATGATAGCCAGTGGCACGCCAGCGCATTTTTTCAGAATCTTATCTGATGCCTCACCCAGCTTATCACTATCGGGATGGTTGACTTCATCACCAAATATTCTTGTGTAAAACAGTTTTTTTGAATTATCATCCGAAAGTTGTTTAAGCCTGTAAACATTGTTAGCTTCTGCAGCAACGTGAGAAATACGGGTAGTTGTTATTATTCGACTCCCGCAATCACTATCTACCATAGCATTCATAATCGTTACCCGTGTCGACGCATCCCATATGTCATCAATAACAGCAAGGTACCTATAGAAGCACATGGTAGGACATCCGAATTAGTAACATGATCTAGATTTGCTGTGTGAGCACTACATAATTATATGATAATATGTGCGAAGTAAGTTTCTAGTTTCAAATCTCCACTGTAATGCATTTTGTTTATTGGTAGTGCTATTCTACACCCAAAACAAAATTACTGAAGAAAATAAAACTTACTGAAAGAAATTGGATTAAATTACTTAAGCACGATAAATTACTAAAAAATTAATAAAAATTACTGAAGAGAGGAAATTATTTAAGAATTACAAAAATTACTGAATGAAAATTTAACAAAATTAGTGGACGAGAAAAATTAATGAAATAATTAAAATAAAATTACTGAAAAATGTGAAATTACCAAAGAAAACTGAACAAAATTACTGAGGTGTAGAATAGCGTACTGGTTGCAAACTCTTCAGTTTAATTGAATTCAATAGTTTCAAATACAGTTAATATTAAGAAAATTCTCATGTGCATAAACAGATGATGGTTTTTGCATGTAGTTAGCTGGTATTGAGTACATACCTCTTGTTTCCAAGGAGTTCACAGAGTTCATTTATGAGCTGCCGTTCATCCAGTACTGTCACGTTGACATTCACGTACTTTTGCTTATCAACATCAATGAGAATGTCCCTGAAGACTTTCTTCAGGTCAGTATTCCTGCCAGCTGTGATGAAAGCCTTGCAATCAAACTGGGTTCGAAGTCTGTCATACACAGTTTTGGCAAGAGTTGTCTTGCCTAATCCTCCAAACCCCACGATGGAAACTGTCTTCAGCCGCCGCCGCTGCTGCTTGGACGCATCAACCCCTTCTCCTGACAACATCTGGATCAGTTCGTCCCGAGCTTCCTGGACACCGACGAGTTCTCTGTCATTTCTGTACAGAGCTGACAGGCGAGGATCAATGGAGGTCGCCACAAGACTGGCAGCGATATCGTCGATCTTGTACCGATCACGACGGTCAGCCGCGTCCAGGACTTGAGCCTTGATTCTTTCCATTGTATCCGCGAGCTGCCGGCCCTTGTTGAACAGGTTGACGGCCATCTTGCCGAACCTTTTGAAGACGTTGGGGTGGGCGGCTGAGTCGCGGCCGTCACCGCACACCATGAAGGCGTCGACGGTGTCCTCGATGTCGTAGGATAGCTCCCTCACATCACGGGCCCAGAGATTCGCCTGCTAGTCGAGTTGGTCTCGCTGCACTTGAGCCACCTTGCAGAGGGTGGCGTGCATGCTCTCGAGCTCCCTCGAGAGGAACTTGATGTTTTCCTTCACGCCCTTCTGAAGGTCGTACTCTTCTTTCAGGAGCTAGTAGAGCTTGGGGAGCAGGCGGCCCAGGGCCCCTGCCGCGAACTCGATTTTCTTCCTCTCTAGATTGGTGCTTTGCTTGCCTGATGTTATCTTCGTAGAGGAATTGGAGAACTTCAACACGCTTGGTTCAGTAGACTGGGGGGCTATGCTTATGGAGTGCGGTAGATTATATCAGTGTCACGATTGAATAATCTGCACATGATGACACGAGCAACCCAATGAGACTTGAGACGTGTGAATGCATGTGCAAGGTCGGCAAAGGTCAACTCTCTCCTCGATCACAGTGAAGACAAAAGTATAATCCCGTTTTCTGCTCAATAAATCTATCATATGACGATGACTGTAGTTGTTAATCCAGTCAAGCTGACACCGGAAAAGCGATTTGGTTGTTTAACTTGACTTGAATAGCGACTGCAGGCAGGCATAAGGGAGAGGTCAATACAGGCCAGCAAACAAAATTAATTATCCTTTGTACCAATGAGCAAAGCCTAGACAAGGATACGGTTGTTCATATTATTACGGTGTTTGAGAGGTACTACAGGTATCTTTTTCTTCT
>BCLF01000010.1:3503894-3515733 GCA_001602275.1 Zoysia japonica
TATAATTTAAATTTGAGCTAAGTAAACAACTAGTCTCACGGTTAGTTGCATGAGAGATAAGATTGGGGACATAGAAGTTCCTCAGATCTAACTTCATTGGGAGATTTCTGAGGACTCTCTAGATTTACCTTCGGATTTAAGGATTTCCGAAGACTCTCGATAGTAGAGAGGTGTTTAATTGATAGTAGAGAGGTGTTTAAGTAAGTCGTTGAAGGAGGTTTTTTTTTACACTTTTTCTTTATAATTTGATATAGGAGAGTTAATGGAGAGCTTTTGAAGATGCTCTAGCACCTTTAACTAGGTAACTAACTATTTTTAACCGTTAGATCTGATCCAATAGATAGTTGGTTTTAACTCTCAACATTCTAATATATCTCGGAAAAAAATTATCATCCTTTCGTTACTTATAGAAAAGGCAGCCCAGTCCATGCGCACGGTTTGAGGAAGTGTCAGATCATTTTGGATCTTTGGTGCGCTATCTTTACACTTGCATGTTTCCTGGACCTGATCCTGTGATCTCATGGTCAGCTTTACTGCTATGTCAACGCTCCCATAAAATTTTAAAATATAAAAAATATCTATATATTGGTAGGACCAGTAACAGATAAAAAAAGGAAGTTGATATGGAGAACGCCAAATCAAATTATGATTGAGCTAAATTTCTATTCATTTTTATGTAGCATTTAGATTGTAAAAGGACCATGGGCTGAGCAATTTCCACCCCTAAGATTGGTAAAGTTGTACCTATAATGAACTTTCCAAAAAAATAATAATTGACTTTCTTTTTCATCGATCTTACTAAATTATTTTCACTAATAAGCCTTTTATAAACATAAGAGGGTTAAGAATTGTCTAGCACCATTATTTACGAACTGTTAGAAAACCGATTGATTTTTATGGTTTTTCGGTGAAACTGGTCGGTTTGGTTGTGCCTTGTGATTTTTGGTTCGAAAATTCAACAACTAATTCAAAAAAAATAAAACATGCTCAAACCGTTTGGTTTCAAAATTTAAAAACTCAAAACCCGTGAAACTGATCGATAAAGTGGTAAAGTTGAACTGTTAACAGTAGCAATCCGACTAAATTTCATTCAAATTTTGATTTTTGAATTAAAATGGTTTTCAACTGGTTTGATCATTTTTATCAAACTAGTGGAGTGGTTTCCGTGATTGCTCCGTAATGACAACTCTGCCCAGCGCCAAAGTTCACAGAACCGGTAAAGTACTATTTTTATATTATTAATAAATGATTAATTTATCATTTTACTACAATACTCAGATTTAGATTTTAGTGAAACTGATTGTTCCATAAATTGAGATAGATTGATTTTACTGATTTTAGTGAAAACTGACTGGTTTTAACTAGTTCTATGAACCTCGACTTCATCTGGCTCCACTGAGGAGGGGGGGGGGGCTCCTCCCTCTTCTTTCAGCCCCCTCCTGGCTCCTCCTTCATTTTCTTCTTCCTCATCTCTCTCTCCTTAAAAATTTCACGGAGATCATGAGGTGAGCCTGTGAGGTGGTGGTGGGGGGTGGAGGGGCAGCATTCTCCCCTTCGGAAATTCTCCCGTCGGAACTGCACGTCTTTTCCCCTGCTCGCCCCTTTTTTTTCCAGAGGACCGTTGTGGCAGTGAGAGGGGAGGTTGTGCCGCACTTCCGCGCCCTGTGAAAAAATTTCAAATTTTTTTACGACCTGTCGGCCTCCGAAAAGATGGCGAAGGAAGTGGCCTCCTCGCCGCGCTCCGACCCTGGCGCCGCCAGCGTCACCCACCCCTCTCCCGCCGCCTCTTCCTCCAGCAGAGACGGCGGCGGAGGCTTGGAGGAGTACGACTCCTTCGAGGACGTCTACGATGAGCTCATGTTGGACCTAATCCTCGGGGACTCAGACGAGGAAGACGAGATAGATGCGCTAATAAAGGACGAGATGTTCCACGCCGCAGGAGCGACCCGCGCACAGATCCAGCAGATGGCCGCGCTGCAGGAGGAGAAGTGCGTCACAAATGAGGCGAGGCGCCGCTGCGCCGGCAGATGGCCGCGCAGAGGAAGGCAATGCGTGACACGCGCCGGCAGTTGGACGCACAGAGGGAGGCGACGTGCGACAGGCCGAGGCGATGCAGCTTGGGGAGGAGGAGATGCGGAGGATGAGGGACTTCACGGATCTGCTGCAGATCGACGTGTCCGGGCACACGGAAGCCCAGCTTGCAAAGTACAAATGGGAGCTCGACCACCAGCAAAGCGAGTGTCACAACCCCTGTGCCGGACGAGCTACAGTAATCGGTTGTTGCTGGATGGGCTTCCGTGCAAGGGAAGCAGCGCTGTGGCCCATGCTGGCCTGCAAGTGGTAGTTTAAAAGGAATAAGTTGGCGCCAGGGAGAGGCAGTCAGAAATTAGTTGTCAAACTTATTCTCTCTCTCTCCCTCTATCTCTCTCTATTCCTCTTATTTCCCCTATCTCTTCTTCCCTCTATCTTGTAAGAACAGTTCCAATCTACCAATACAGAGGAATTTGAGAGCACGCCAATTTGTGAGATCTTGTGTGTTCTGGTCGTTACCGGTGATTGATCGGCGAGATTGATCACAGGTATTACAGCGAGCTCTTCGGTAGCGGCGGTGGTGGGGGCGGGGGCAGTGGCGGCGGTTCTGGTGGTGACAGCGGCGGTGCTGGATGCATTCAGATTCGTGCAGTTAGCAGGTGGTACTGCTATTCCAGCGCCAGGAATTGTTGGATTAGAATCGCTTTAGTACTAGAAATCAGTTCCTCCTTTCAATGATATCTAACAGATTGAATCAAAATCTGTGAAGAATGTATTTAGCTTCTGAACTTTTGAAACATGGTAACTTGCACGTGAATGGAAGTATCTTTTGTCGTGATATGTTTCTGTTCACGGTGATGTACTGCATGATTACCACTTTCAAATTTTAAGTTGGGTTTATACGGGTTTTAATTTAAGCGGGTTTATACGGGTTGGGTTCTCAATTGGAATTTTATAGATGGGTTGAGTGGATGGGGTTCATTACGGTTTAGTTGAAAATAGCCCTGTTTGAAACGTCAGAATCACATAGGAATTTTATACAAATAAATTTAATTACTCCCTCCGATTTTAAAATATTGACTTCTTACATAAACTTTGACTCGTTTTATTCAAAACAATTGTTCAAATGTGCACAATTTGTTATTGTTTCCTTGATCATCAATGGTATTTAAATCACGAATAATAATTTTACACATTTGAATAAAATTTTAAATACAATGAGTAGTCAAAGTTGATGCTATAAAACTTAACAGTGTCAATAATTTAAAATCGGATGGACTACATAGGAAAAATCATAGGAGTTGAGAAAATTACAGTGTTCCAAATTGGGACAGTTGGAATGAGTTGGAGTGGGGTTCTTATTTTGTGGGTTTGAATCCATGGGTTAATTTTTTACTAGTTATCAATACTAAAATATTAAAATCTAAATGAGACATCTATATTGATATGCTAATACTAATTAATTTGCTCTATCAAAATTCAGTCAGTTTTACTTAAATAATTCTAGGGTGTAGCTTTTGATTTAGGATTCATATTGATCTAATCATAATAATTTGTTCGAAATAGCGACTTCACTGCCATTTCTAATAACTTTTAGTCAATTTCATTAAAATGTGCGAATGTGAGATTTTAATTCTAGGATCTAGCCCCTTTATATGACACCCACATATTCAAATGACTATAATAAATATCATATTTTATAATTTTATCATTAGAGGTATTAAAAACACGACAAATAATTTTACACATTTGAATTTTTTAATAAGATAAATAGTCAAAGATGCCGCTCAAAATCAATGGTGTCAATATTTTAAAAATAGATGGAGTAATGGCATCATAAGTTAATAACCCTCACCTCCACACTCAAGGATATGACAGTATTTATTAACTACTCCAATGTAGTGCATTTCCAAACAGAAAATAATGTCTAACATAAATAAAAAATAACTTCTTTTGTGTTGGTTGAACTTAAATTTTCTTCAAGCCAAATTCATATAGGATTTAGATAAGAAACAAAACAGATATTTCTTCATTATATTGAACTTTAACTGATTCTTGAAATTGGTGGATGTCAAAGTTTCAAAAGTTTGGAAATGATTTCAAGTAATTTAGGAAAGAAAATGGCTGCACAAATTTAGGACCCAAATCAATTTGGCATGTAACAGGATTACGTTTAGTCTCCATGTCATTTTTGTTATACATGATCTAACTTTTATCGAATTGTTAAGTCTCATTTACTAGTATTTCAGTTCAAAGACAGCACTAAATCTGGTTACCATGTCAGCACCGTGTCCACCAATACCAAGGTTGAAAATAAACTGTATAACTTTTGAAAATTATTATGGGGTCCAAAAATGAGTGAATTCATGGTCAAGGACTGATAATAAACAAAGTTGATAATTATGAACTGTAAAGTAGATTAATTCTTATTTTTGTAGTACTGTCGTGCATGTTTCAGAGAGGTATTGCTCCTGGAACGAAGTAGCAAATTAATAATTCTTATATGAGTTTAAACTGATATTTGGAACTTGATCCCAAGGGCCTGTTTGGATGTTGTTGTTTTTAAAAACCGTGGTATTGAGAAATCATGGTTTTAGAAACTATAGCTACTAAATATCACAGTATTTAGAAACTGAAGTTTTTGCAGTTTTGAGATAAACTATGACTTGTTTTGGTACTAAAGTATTTTTATAGTATTCTTTTTTTTTTACTCAAGGGAAGAGAGCTATTTAGCTCGGCAGCACATGGACTAGTTATTACCTAAACTATTTTGCTGGAGAAAAGTGACGGCCCAGTTACCTGAACCATTCAAAGGCCTTTTTTAATATTAGATCCTAAAATCGTAGAATATTCTAACCCCACCTAAAGCTAAATAGTAAATTACAGTCAAAGATAATTTCACGCCATATCATTCACATGCATATAGAGATTATTAAGAATATTATAACCCACCTTCAGCAAAATAAGTAGACCTAGACCTGCAGTTCACTGCATGCGTGCGTTAGAAAAGAGAGAGTGCCTGCACGCGAGACTCTCACACCCGGTTTTAAGGCTAAAACAGAACAATGTCTCGAATAAAAAGAAATAAATGATTACCGAATGTAGCGGAAAAAAAACTAAACGTAGCGCAGCTTCCACAGACAGTCGACCGGAGAGATAGCACGCCTAGACTTCGACTCCTGTGTCTTTAATATCCTCTCAAATTTTTCTTTCAACTGAGCAGTTATAAAGGCAAGATTGAGTACGGCATGTACTCAGCAAGTGTAAGAAAGTATGACATGTGGTAATAGACAAAGTAAAGGCAACATAGAATGTTTTTGCATAAAAGCACACAATAAAGATACACTTTCTATTAAGCACATATTTACTAAGTGATACACACCGAACACCTATAAACCAACATGCCTACATCCTATCTAGCTGCAGCATCAACAAGGAACCAATCACAGTCTCCCACTGTGATCACAAGAACAATCACAGTCTCCCCCGGTGATCACCAACCAAACTATACCAAAATCCCACTAATCATGTGAGGGTCCACGCAATGCTCGTGACCGTGAGCACGGCTGTAATGATAGTTTTAACTCTGCAGAGGTTGTACGTATTTCTCACGAGAAGTGATTTCATCCCTTGTTTCCAGGTGGATTAAAGAACCTCCATTATGCATGTGCCAGCTATGCATCGACACACTTCTTTTGGTGTGGAGGCTAAGAGATCACTTCAAAGCTTTTTCATAGCTTACTCCAGCTTATACGTGTCCACTAAGATTTTACCTAATAAGGCACTAACCATAACCTTGGAAAGGCCCCCTCTTGTGTCAGATGGTTCTTGAGTGTACACCCTCCCTTCCTCACACCTCTCTCTCCAAGAGGATCCAGGCAGTAACCCCGCTTTCCCCACGTCATCAGTTGGCACGCACAAAACTGGTCTCCACCACTTACTACGCCAGGCCACGTTCATTCTTGGCTTGTGGTTGTACGGTAACACATGGGCTCCACGAATCGGTCCTTAGGTTTAGGAAGATAATATACCAAAAGACAGTGCCGGTAACTCCGCACACAGTCCTACACCAACCATATCTCTCAAATCACTAATCTTCAAGTTACTATTAAATAACCCATTAATCCTCATGAAGCAAGTATAATAATACATCAAGTTAATATCACCCATCCCGATAACAGCAGGCTAAGCATGTAATCTACCCAACAAAAAGGTAAACTAGGGCGACAAGGCATAATGAGAAAAGACTACGTGAATTTTTAATAGTAGGTGCGCGTTCAATTTAACACAAGCATGCAATCTACAAAATAGAGTTTTGTAAAGTAGGCACAAAATGGTCAAGGACACTTGCTTTTACAGTGGTATTGTTGCTCAACAATCTTGAAGTCTTGATTCCTAAAGTCCTCGCAAAGCGGATCTGAAGCGTATCATCTATACGGGTAAGCAGACAAACAAAAGAGCACAAAACAATCACAAACAGGAAAACAATAGAACAAATGCAATAGGATGATGTCATAGATGCATAAGTTATTTTAATACGATCGTTTTGATATAAAATTCACGTAAATCGGAGTTACGGTTTAAAAGTTATGAGGTTTATAAGGTTTCAGGGACTAAGTTGTAATTAAATTAAAGTTATTTGGATTTATATGAAATTTATTAAATTAAAACAGTAAGATATATTAATTTATAAAACTTATAATTTAAAATGTAATTTATTAATTAACATGAAATATTTTATAATTTACAAAAGTTGCAAGGGCTTAGTTATAATTATTACACTCAAATAATTATATATATTAATTAATGAAACTTTATTACTATTATTATTATTAGCAGTACAAGTATTATTAATATGATTATTATGATCATTTTATTATTAGTATAGAAATGATATTATATTGTTCCTATCATTACTATCATGCTATTAATTTTTATGCTAATTGTTAATATTATTTATCATTACTATTGTTATTATTAGCGGTGTAATTAATACTGACATTATTATTATTATTATTAATTGTTATTAATAATATTACATTATTAATTATTTTAAATTATCATCATTATTATCAATATTATACTTAATAGGAATTAATCTGTAATTAAAATTAAGTTCTGAGGACCTAAGTGTAATTTTTAGAATCAAGTAAGGACTAAAAAGTAAATACAAAAAACTTCAGGGGCTAAAATGATATTCTGTCATATGGCCAGGGATTGATTTGTAATTAAATAAAAGTATAGGGGCTTTTCTATAAAATTCACATAATTAATTATTATTACATAATAATTATTTTTATTTATCAGATTAATAATATTTTTAATTATTTTATTAATTATAATTATTAACTATTATTTAACAGAATAATCCATATTTAATTAACCTAAATAATTTAAATCGGATGTGCTGATGTCAGCATGACATCTTGCTGCAGTAAGCAATTTATATTTATTTTTGTACTGGAAAACGTGAATTAATCTGGGCTTCGATTTTGGATTGGATGGCTAGGATTTAAAATAATATAAAATGGAGGACTGAACAGATCTCGGCCATTGGCCTGAGATCGGACAGCTTAGGGCCTTCTGACCAGGATGGCCGGCGGCCAAAGGGCAGCACGGCGGTGCCCATGGGGGGCTCGCCGGAGGTGGCCAGATTCCGTCGGGGAAGGGTTCAAATTGAAGAGGGAAGCATGGGGATTCTTACCGAGGGGCGGATTGACGACGAGGATGGCTGGGAGTAGGGGCGCGACGGCAAGGCGCGGTGGCCAAACTTCGACGACGTCGGGCGGCTGGCTCAGACAGCGGCACTCGATGAGGACAAGCTGGGCAGGGGCAGTGCCGTGCAGGCGAGCTCCACACGGGGTCCTCGGTGGCTCGGGCGTGCAGCAAGGGCGACGCGACGGTGGTGGGGGTGAGCTCGGGTTGGGGAGGAGAGAGAGGCTCGGGGGCGACGCTTATACAGGGGAAACGGGGCGGCCAAGTCGGGGGTCGGTTGGGGGCGTGATCCACGGAAAGCTCGAGCAGGCGGGCAGCATGCGCGCTGCAGATTTGGAGAGGCGCACGCGGCTGCTGCGGTTGGGTAGTTAAAGGTAGGGGAAGGAGGAGACAAGCGGGGGCCCGGGTGTTAATGAAAGGGAGAGGGTAGGAGGCGGCTGGGCCATGTTGGGCCGCGGTGGGGAGAGGTGAGGTGAACTGGCGGGGAGAGAGGGGGAGTGGGCTACGGCCTGGGAGGGTTGGGGTGAGTTTTTTTTATCATTTATTTTCTATTTACCTTTTTTTTAAGTCTTTTGTTATTATTTTTTTCCTTTTAATTATTTTATTATTATTGGATTATTTGAAAATGAGAGAATTTATTTGAAAAGTTCTTTATTATTTTATTTCTTTGTTCTTTTCTTCTATTTCATCTCTTTTATGGTTTTTCTTTTAATTTCTCCATTACAACTCTTATCCGATTATTTCAAAACTTCAATGAGAGAATTCATTTAAATATATTTTGAGATAAATGCATTTTAAATGATTTGAACTATTTGAAATAAAAATGCATTTTTATGACATTTTTTTCTAGAATCCAAAATTCGAGAAAACTTCTTTTCTTTTCTTTTGTTTATTTCCTTTTTTTTCATTTCTATTTTTTCTTTGATTATAATTTCTTTTACACAATTATTTATTATAAATAATAAAACAATAAAAGAATTCATTTGAAAGTATTGGAGATAAATTGATATCTAAAGTTATTTGAAACCTTTCTTGCGTTATATAAAACCTTTTCAAATAAAACCAAATTTCATAATAAAAATCATATTTTCAAGACATCTTTTCAATAATCAAATTTTGGGCAACCACCTTATTATTATTACAAAATTATTTTTTTATTAAAGTAAGTTAATTATTAAACAAAACGTTTAAAACTTTATTTTCAAGGAAATTTTTGAATACATTTAAAATTCAAAAACAATTAAATAAATAGATAAAGTCCTTTAAATAATTAAAATTTTTACTTTTTATATGAAAAGGTTCACATCCTTAGAAAAAAGAACTCCAAGATGGAGTTTCCAAAACTCCAAAAAAACTGAGGTTTTGATGATATTGTGGTTTTCAATACTGTAGAATTTGTTGCATCCAAACACCTCTTTGATTACCAAAACTATGGTATTTTCTAAAACTGTGGTATTTTTCAAAAACTTTAAAAATACTTTAAAAATACTTTTTGAAAACTCTATAATCTTCTGCGTCATGTTTGTCCAAGGAGATTTTTATGTAAATGCTAACGGTGGACAGAATGGCACAGAACTATTAACATTTTCTGTAGTCTGCACCCATAAATATCACTCTCTCCATCCAAAAATATAAGGATCCATAGTATGCTTTACATTGCAAAATATGGATTGAGTAAAAAGACTACCATACCCCTATTTTTTATCACAAAAGTGTTTGTCCCACACACAACTACACTTTATTTATTGTGTTCACATACTCTTAAATCCTTATATATTTTTGTAAACTCAAAAACCCCTCAAATACTTATAGTGTGAGAGAGAGTTAACTCTCTAAATTTACCGCCCATCTGTGCGACTGTAGTCGACCTGTTCGACCGTACAATTTACGTTGGACTGTTAACAGTGATGTGTCCATGATGGGCATTCCTATGTGGTTTAGCGCTTTCATCATGTGCTTCACCACAAAACAAGCCTCTGAATTCACGCTAATGGTCGACAGAATTTCTCGGTGCTCGTTCACTTCGTGCGACCTTTGCCTCGCAAAAGGCTGAAACTAGGCATTAGCGTGGCTTGTTTCTGGCTAATAAACATGAAGAATGGCACATGTGAGGATAAACTTGTTCCCCTACCCTACGTACAAAAAAAAAAGCCATTCCTTGCCTATATTTTGGTTCCGTCGATATGGCAATTTGTATTTTCATATGGCTGTATCCTTTTTGCCCCTTGCTTAATTTTGTCTCTCTAAGTACTGGTACAAAGTTTTAGACTTCACAATAAGAAGAGGGAAAACATCCTAATTATGTTCATGGAGTGCCTGAATATAGGTGATAGACTGATAGTCTACCCATTGCTGACTCTTTCGTTCCTGGTCATTGACCAGTTTTATTTGTAGGGGTCCCACACAAAAAGGTACCAAACAAAGAACAGCTTGGAAACTTATTGATGTGTATATGGTTCCGATGTTCCGTCAGGTCATGGTAACTCTCAATTTGGTAGAGATGCGACACACAATCGATCTGACCTCAAATCAACACGATTCGAACCCTGTAATCGCAACACCACTTCTCCTCTGATTATCAACCGTGCACACACGATTGACCTCACCAAAAAGGCTAATCTCAGCCTGTAAATCGAAGAACACAAGCAAGAACAACAAAAAACGCAACTTAATTACGAAATCTGAATTAAACTCACGAAGTTAGAAGCCAACAAACCGTCAAACAACAAAACTGTTTGATAATAGGTAAAAACTAAATCAAAACCTATCCCTAATGATGTGGTTACTGTTTATATAGAGTTTAGGACGTTATTAGGGGAAAACCCAAATACTTATGGGTCTAGAAAAGATACACGGCCCAAGGGCCGATGGTGTCACAGCACCTTAACAGATTTTGGATGTCAAATTGTTTCGGTGATTCTCAGAGATCTAAGAAGTATTTTTACACGGGATTAGATACGTTGAAAAGTTATCTCCTAAGCTTTTCATCTATATTTAACATGTCCAAAACGGAGCTTGTATGTGACTGAGGCATCTATTTTAGTGCAGGCTGCTTCTGGAGTCCGACTCAGGCTCGAACCCGAGTTGGATTGGATCTCCTCCGAGGCTGAACGTGCCTTGCTGATCTTGAGCATCTACAAGTCCTTCTTCATTCTTTGACCCTCTCTAATGTTCCTAATCATGATAAAGTCATTAGGTAGCAATCTATTCTTAGAGGAAGAAAGACATGTGTTTAGGAACGAGCTCACCTCTAATCTCAACTGTCGTGCGTGAGTTTTATCAATGCTAATTTCTGGAGTCTTATGTGTATCTAAAAGAGTGATGTCTTCATCATTTTTCCCTTTTTTTTAAGTCATTCTCGACTCAAGTTTATTGTCGGGACCTCAACTCCACCATGCCCTGCAACCTGCATAAAAAGGTGGAGGTCATGGAGTATTTGAGTGCAATCATTTAGTGGCTCAAAGATTCTTATAATCTCATCATTCTCCCCTTTTGATGAAAAGCCGTCCTCAGCTTGCTCCCTTAGATATTATAATACTTTTACAAATAGTTAGTAACAGGATTGGACAAATAGTTAGAAAGATCACAACATGTAAACAAGGCATCTTTGCACACTAAAACATCACATGTAGTATTTTTATCATAAAAATCAGCATGACATTTTTGAAATAATTAATCCGCATAATCAGCATCATTATCATTCTTATGAGAAGCCACAAAGTGTGTTGTCTTAAAAAAACTAGATAAACATGACATGGCATGACATTTTGTATTTCATCATCTAGTTTGTCATTTATTTCACCATGCAAGAGTATTTTAATTTTGAGCAAATTAAACTTTAGGCACCATAAACACATCCCTATGATCATAGTTGCCTATAACATAAACATATGTTCTAGTTTACAAAGACAATTCAGGTTTAAAAAATATCAACCTCTCTACAGTAGCAAGATCACAAAAGGAATCATATATAATATAACCCACAGTGTTTGGAGAAGATAGTAATTTCAGCTCATCATTGTCACATGTAATGGGAGTTAGATGTTCAATTTCAGCAATAGTGAATGGATAAAAATTAGGAGTATCGAATTCA
>BCLF01000010.1:3516585-3548716 GCA_001602275.1 Zoysia japonica
TTGGGCTATGCTTGAAACATTGCATATCTTTTCTTTTATCATGTCTGTATATCACTTTCATCTTCTTGTTTGATCTCACTTTCTTGCAAAATGTTAAGTGCAATAAGAGGTATAGTAGAAAGCTTCTCCTCCAAAGAGTGTACTTTGCAACTAGACATAGGTTCAGAAGATGTATCAACAATAGTTTTTCTCATTAAAATTTTAGCATCACTTCATGTTCAAGGATAATTTTTAGTTATAGATAAACATTGCAACCAAGTTAAAACACTATCAACTAATGCACTAGCAACATTCAAAAGCTTTTTCCTTTCACACATACGGCATTGTCTAAATAGATTATCTATCTCTCTTTTTCAAGCAATATATTTAATAGAATCTAAACCATCATATAAAGAAAGAGATGAAAGAATATAATTATTCATGAAAGGAGATGATGTAGCAATGGTATGAACCTCATGCGTCTTTTGATCATGTGCAACATCTCTTTGAGGTGGATTACATCTCTCAAGGCTTGCCAACATATTATCCACAAACTCATTGCGTTTTTTAAAGTTTGCATCGATATTATTAAGGACTCTTTGCAAAGTACTACTCACATTGTATTCACCTCCTTTTCTTCCTGTCATGGTTAGAAAAATAGCACATGGACAATAAAAAATATTATTCCTGCAACTACAGTGAGATGGGTGGTGAAAATTCCGCAAAAAGAAACCCTTACCAAACTTTTGCAAGATTCTTACCAAAGCAAAGCAAAGGATGACGCAACCAGTGGCATGAGAAACTAGAAAGTCGTAATTTCACAATTGCAGGGTCAAATACAGTGCTGATCTGAGGTGAATATGTGGAGCTTAGATGACTGAAATAATGATTAGTGGAACACAATTTTATAATAGATAGTAATGCTGAATACATTTTTGAAGTATATAATTCTAATTGCTGACCCAATCTTATAAGAAATCTAAATGTTATAAGAATATGAGTGAGAATATCAAAGGACAGCAACAACACAAACGATAAGGCTCTAGAAATCAGCATCAGCATTTGAAAAATCAGCAAAGGTTAATTCTCGGCTTTTAGATCTTCAAAATTTTTATTTTATTTTTATGATATTTTTATTTGAACCAGAAGCACAAAATATGGTACATGACCAAATTTCATATCAATATGATGAAATATGTGGCCTAGAGAAAATATTGAATTTTGGTTAAATCTGTTCTAAAACTTCAGATGGCGAAAACAGAAACTTCTAAACAGAAATAATTGAATCTAGGGCCGATAAAGGTTGATAAATTTTCTGTAGATATCTAAAAAGTACTTATATGTGTAATTTGGAGTCCAGAAATAAAAGTTATGACTATTTTAATGATAGATCTCCGTATCAGATTTCTTTGAAAGGCTTAAAACAGATTCGGATTCCAAATTGCGTGCGAAATTTGTAGATGATTTTGTGGCAGAAGCTTATGGATGGGTAACTTGGATGCGATGGATCTGTTAGCGATTGAAACAAAGGATGGGTAGGTGAGAACTTTTTTTTATGCAATAGAAACAAATAACAGATGTGACACGATAACAGATTGAATGGTGCAAGCGATGAACGATGATGGAAAATAACTAGATGTAAAAAGATTTCCAAATCTAGCAACCAAAACATAAGCTAAAGACACAAACTCAACACTATGGACTCTGAAATAAAATTATGCAAATGCTAAACACGGCTTGGAGGAGAACACCTAACGATCTACTATTTGTTTTCTATTGTGGCTTTTTTGTGGACGATAAGATGAACGCAAAATCAACAATGATAGATGTGAACCTGATAGTATACGTGAATCTCTAATTACCACTTGATATGTATGTGGTTCTCGATCTTTCGTTAGGCCATGGTAACTCTCGATTTGGTGGACATGCGACACACAATCCATCCGACCTCAAATCAACACGATTCGAACCTCGCAATTGCAGCACCACTTCTCTGTTTATCTTCCTTGCACACATGATTGACCTCATCAAAAAAGCTTATCCCAGCCTGTGAATCAAAGAACACAAGCAAGAGCAACGAAGAATGAAACTCAATTGCAAAATCTGAATTAAACTCACGAAGTTGGAAACCAACAAACTGTCAAACGACAAAACTGTTTGATAACAGATGAAAACTAATCAAAACCTATCTCTAATGATTTGGCTACTGTTTATATAGAGTTTAGGACGTCCTTATGGGGAAAACCCTAATACTAATGAGCCTAGAAAAGATACACGGCCTAAGGGTCAAAAGATGGTGTCACAACACCCTAACATATTCTGGATGTCATATTTTTTCAGTGATTCCCAAAGTTCTAGGATTATTTTTGCATGAAATTAGATACATTGGAAATATTATCGCATTAGCTTTCCATCCATATCTAGAACGTCTAAAACGGAGCTTATATGCGACCGAGGCATCCGTTTTAGTGCAGGCTACTCCTTGAGTCCGACTCAGGCTCGAACCTGAGTTGGATTGGATCTCCTCTAGGGCTAAACATGCCTTGCTGATCTTGATCATCTACAAGACCTTCTTCATGCTTCCCTTCACCCTCTCCAATGTTCCTAATTATGATAAAGCCATTAAGTAGCAATCTATTTTCAAAGAAAAGAAGACATGTGTTTAGGAACGAGCTCACCTTTAATCTCAAATGTCGTGTGTGAGTTTTATAAATACTAATTTGAGAAGTCTTGTGTGCATCTAAAGGAGTGATGTCCTCATTACTTATGCACTGGTGCTGTCTCAAATATTTTGTCCCTAAGATATCTTATGTACTCTTTTGTCTCTTAACGTCAAATGAGACACAACAGAAGCATATTTAAATAGTATTGCCTTGTCTTATTTGGACTCTTGCTCTTGCCAAAGGAACATGACCCAGTCAAGGGATTAGCAGCTGGGAGGGGGGACATTCGTGCAGCAGAGAACCCTCATGAGAGTTTCCATAGTTCTGTGTTTCATCGTTGGAGGATCAAATTTAAAGACTAGCTAGAGAGTCCATAGGATCGTCGGTATTATTAAGGTGGGTCAAGCTATTTCTCTCATGTCATACAAAGTGTTAGGATGTATGAATGCCCTTAGCTGCCTCATAATGCACTTAAGATGGCAAAGGAAGCAAAGTGCATAAAGCCAAAGTCAAGATCAAAGACGAAGACTCAACTTGAGCTTCAGAAGAAATTACCGGATAGCCTAGTGAGTCAAGAAGTTGAAGTCCAAAAGAGGTCTTTCTGGAGCCAAGGTGAAGAAGTCACTAGACAGTTGGTGTCCCTAAAGATGAAGTCCAAAAGGGTTGTTTCTGGAAGTCCAAAAGTGATAGTTGCTGGACAATCCGGTGTCATATGGAATGGATTCCAGAGAGAGTGTTTTTCTGGTATGCAAATATATGAAGTCACCAGAAAGTTCGGTGGTACACCAGACAGTCCGGTGTGATGAGTCACTGGATAGTCTAGTGACTAGATAAAGCATACACCTTTATGATATCACATTCTAATGGTTGTTTTTGAGCTTGGAGGCTATTTAAACCATGGAGAGGGACGTTTTCCAGTGTGTCTGAGATCTTAATTGCTTGAGCAAACTTGTGAGAGGTCAAAAGACGCCAAGGAGAGAGCACAACTCAAGATTGGAGATCTTTTGTGCTAGTAGGAGAGTAGCAAGAGCATTCATACACTTCTAGAGATTGTGAGGCTTTGTGAGGAGTGATCTTGGTTTGTTACTCTTTTTTTGGTAGCATAGATCAACTAAGAGTCGGTGTTCAAGCTTTCGAAAAGATTGTGAAAGACGACTCTAAGTTTGTACGTGATTTTGGGTCCTCCGCTCGAAAGGGGAGCGCCCGAGCCTTGAAGGCTTTCTCTTGCAAGTGGGTATTATTGGCTACAGCCGAGAGCGCCAGTGACTTCACTCTAGGAGTGAAGCGTACTCTAGAGAGCATCAGAATGGCAGGAGAGACCAGTATTCCAACGGGAAAAGTCCAACAAGGATTAGAGGAAGGCGCCAACCTTCTGAGACCTCGGAAAAAATCACTGAGTATTTTCTTGACTCTCTTTACTTTTCGTATTTCTTACTCATTGAGTAGAGTTATAGATTACTTTATGATCTCTTTTGGTGACTATTGTGCTAGTGCTTACTTGTTGTTTATTTCATCTCACTAGCATTGTTAGGGGTCTTGCACTATTAGAATTGCTTAGGTTGTTTTCGCTTGTAATAGTCTCATAGTTTAATGTTGTAGTGAAATCGAGTTCCATAAGTCCACCAATTCAACCTCTTTTCTCGGTATCCTCGATCCTTTTAGCTTGCTCGGCCCTCTTTCCCACACGCGTCCCCATCCACCACTGCATTTGAGTTCCCTCTGAGATGCAGCCTCATCAAGGTCTGACAACACGAGAGATGAAGCTTGCCCCAACATGCCTCCGAGGAGCTAGCTGTTGCTATCCGAGGAGTCCGCAATACCATCCGAGGAGCTCGTTGTCGCTGTGCCATGGGCACCAAGGAGATGGCTATCCAGATCTAGATGTGTTCTTGCCGCCTCGAACCCCACTCATTGATGGCTGCGAGCTTGAGCCTTGAGCTCACCTTCATCAACTGCTGCTAGCCCAACCTGGATCGAGGTTAGTTCCCACCCATGTGTTCTTTGTCATCACCAAAGTCGACCATAAAAGCAAGAAAACGCCAAATAAGATAATTTCACTTTTGTGAAACTCGTCTTTGGGCAGAAGCAAGATTTGTTTCTCCAAAATGTCGATTTTGGGGAAAGCACAGAAGCGGCAGCTCCCCCAAACAGGGCCTTAGATTCCTACAATTATTGCATGAAGATTTCTCGTTAAAAATCCAATCCTGGGCCTTAGAATTTTATTTCCCGTGTTTACCACTATAAATGGGGCCCGCTGGCCTATCGGAAGGCTCTGGCCGAGGAAGAGGGCCAACAGCTCTTCTGCCAGGCCGACCTGACCTTGGCTTGTGGCTGTTGGTGCCCAGTCTTTTGTTACCACGTCTAATGGTGGAATATTCACTGTGTCAGTTGCTAAAGAGTCATTGCATGCAAGTAACGACAGACCCCTATAAATATAGGGGTGAGGCTGAGGCTCTTCACTCACTCACTCTCACGTCCTCTCATTTGAGCTCACACACTCTCCACACTTTGGGTTCAGAAGAGAAACTCACACTTAGGTGGCCATCTACTCAAGAGCCACTCTTTTCACCCAAGTGCTCATCGTACTAACCCCTTGTGCAAGGATGAACCGTCTCAAGAGGGTGCTCCATTCGAGTAGCAATGGAAGTGAGCTCGAGCAAAGCCTTCAACACTCCGCCATCTCCGGCCATGGAAGGTGACCTCGCCACGCTCTTCACCGGCAACGACCTCGACCTCGTCAGCAGCAATGAACATGAAGCCTAAAACATGAACAAGGGCCTTTTCTACGCTCCTACACGCGCGTACGATCCGGAATTACTATGGAAGATAGGTATAGACACTGATTTCAGTTTAATTTGGAAAGTAATAGGATGGTCTAAGTTTGTGCCAGTGGATGAAGTGGGCTCACACCCTCTAACCATCCAATTCCTTTGCACACTTGCGAAGCACGGTGACAGGATCTCCTTACGACTCATCGGGACGAACTATAATGTTCTATGGGGAGATCTAAATGGACTCCTCGATTTTAGTCCCAAATGTATCATAGACCTTGATCTTGCTACTAAGGAATTCAATAGGAATGCATTTTGGCCAGAGATAATTACTAGAGATGATGTTTCAAAGCCATGCAACAATGACATTCATAACCCCACACTTCGACTCATGCATAAATGGTTAGCCAAGACCCCTATTATTTTGAACTAGTGATCAATGAAAGACAAGCAATAAACACTAGCACAATAACCACCAAGAGTAATAAAAAGAATAACCTATCACACTACTCAACGGTAAGTAAATTTTTCCTGAGGTCATGGCATGTTGGCATCTTCCTTTAATACTCATTGGACCACTCTCATTAGAGACTTGGTCTCTCCAGCCATTCCCGAAACCATACTCTATAGGGTACGCTTCACTCCCAGAGTGAAGTCACCAACATCCTTGGCTGTAGCTGCTAGCTTCATGACCTTTCCAGTTCCTAAAAGGTATGAATGGATTTTGGTGATTGAATGAACACCATAGGTAATAGTTGTGATTGTAGGTTCCACCCTGCTAATTCTACAACAGCATGGTGGACTTCCTCGATGGATGACATGGACGATCCCAAAAAGAGAAGTTTTCGGACGTCGAAAGACCAAAGCTAAGGATTAGCTAGAGTCCATAGAACCACCGGTACTATTAAAAGGGTAGGGTCATTTGTCTTCTATCATACAAGTGTTAGAAGGTGTGAATGCTTCTTAGATACCTCATAAAGCACTGAAGATGGTAGAGGAAGCGAAGTCAAACACCAAAGTTCAAGTCCAGCTGAAATTGCAGTCACCGAACAGTCCGGTGAGCCCTGGAGAAGCCAGTCCAGAGAGAGGACCTCTCTGGAGTCAAGATGGATCAGTCATCGGAAAGTTCGTTGATGCAATGACCGTACAGTCCGGTGAGCTAGAAGTCGAAGTCAAGAGAAGATATCTCTAGGAGTCGAAAAGTGAAAGTTACCAGGAAGTCCGGTGAATGTATGCACTGGACAGTCCGATGTTATATGGAAAAGATTCTAGAAAGGGTGTTTCCCTAGCCAGCTGGAGGATAGTCACCGGACAGTCCGGTGAGTGCATAAAGCAGTCAGCTTTATGACACCACGTTCCAACGTTGTTTCTGTGCTTGAAGCCTATTTAAAACTTGGAGAGGGACGTTCTCGCGTGTGCCTGAGATCTAAACTATTTGTGGAAACTTGTGAGAGGCTAAAGGACATCACCATGAAAGCACAAGACAAGATTTGATATCTTTGGTGCTAGTAGGATAATGATAGGGAGCATTCATACACTTATAGAGCTTGTGGGCTTGAGAGGAGTGATTTTTGCCTATTACTCTTGGTTTGACCAGCCTAGACTGACTAAAAGTCGGTGTTCAAGCTTTTAAAGAGATTGCAGAAGTCAAAACCAAGTTTGTACGTGGTTTTGAGTCCCTCGCTCGAAAGGAACACTAAGAAGGAGCGCTCGAGCTTTGGAGGCTTGTTCTAGCGCTTGGGTATTGTGTGCAACAGCCGGGCCGTCGGTGTTTTCACTCCAAGAGTGAAGCGTACCTTTGTGAGCATCAATTCGAGAATGATAAGAGGATCCAAGACTCCGACAGGAGTGATTCAATGAGGATTAAGGGAAGGCGCCTACCTTTTAAGACCTAAAAAAAATCACTAAGCACTCTCTATCTCTCTCTCCTTACTTACAGCATTTACTTACAGTTTAAGTAGAGTGATAGGTTGTTCTTTGATTCCTCTTTGTGGCTATCATGCTAATGCTTGCTTATTGTTCTTATCATATCACTAGCATTGTTAAGGGTCTTGGCCTATTAGAATTGCATAGGTTTGCTTCCGTTTTAATTAAGTCTCAAAGTTTAAGTTCCTAGCAAATTTAATCCTATAAGACCACCGATTCAACATTCTTTTCGGTGTCCTTGATCCTTACAGTAGCGAACAATACCCACTCGCAAGAGCCAGTCTCTAAAACTCGAGCGCTCTCTCTTGGCGTCCCTTTCAAAAAAGAGACCCGAAACTGCGTACAAACTTGGCATCGTCTTTCACAATCTCCTTATAAGCTCGATCACCGACTCCTAGCCGGTCTAGGCTGCCAACCAAGAGTAACAATATAGTGTCACTCCTCTCAAACCTCACAAGCTCTAGAAGTGTATGAATGCTCCTTGTTACACTCCTACTAGCACAAGAGATCTCAAATCTTACGATGTGCTCTGTCCTTGGTGTCCCATGGCCTCTCAAAAATTTGCTACAGCAGTTCAGGCCTCAGGCACACTCCTCAACATATCTCTCCACGATTTCTATAGGCTACCAACCAAGAAACAACCATTGTCTAGTATTTATGTCATATTCATGATTTTACCCTGGCTAGTATGTTTTTTAATCCAGTTTACTTTTGAATCCATTCTAAGTTTAGCATGATTTTACCATAGCTAGTACTTATGTCATCTTCATGACGATGTAACAAACACTAATAGGGTACACATGCATTCAATGAAGGTGAATAACCCGGACATCATGTCTATGTTATCCAACTATACCTTAAACCTCCTAGGTAGCAGATCTAGGACTAAGGTATACTAAAAGCACATTGAACCGATGTCGTGATATAGACACCTAAACATGCATTGACTATAATAACAAGTAGGCTCTACTTAATATAATCGGACAAATACATTGAACAAGAACAACTTGCTCATAAATATAATGCAATTATACTAAGGGAGACATAAAAAAAACTATATGTTTATTCATGGTCATAGTCAACATAAAAGAAAAATATACATGAGAAGAATACTCACTAACTACTCTAAGGTGACTTGGGAACTAGGGAGAGACTCCTCCAGCCTAATACCACTCTAACAGTGGAGACATAATAGAGTACGGGTGGAAAATCCGAAATTGTGGTGTCTCTAAGTGAGGAAGAGGGTTTCTATTTATAGGCTTCAGTAAGGTAGTGGAGATAACTTGATTCAAGTGCCTAGCCACCGTTAGAGTCTTCAAAAAACGTAGGAGAGCCAGCAAGCGAAGGCCACTAGGAAAAGGTGCCAATGACAAGATGGGGTCAGCAGACTCTGCAATTGGGCCTCCCGGACCCAGTGCTAGGTGGGTCCCCTCTGATGGTTCTTGTGCGGTATTCTTCTAATGATTCGCTAGAATATTCTATCTCCACAGGTTAACTCCTTGCCACATGGCATCGTCGGACTCGTCGATTTGTTGACTTTCACCATGTTGGGTCATTTTCTCTCCTTGTAAAGTTGATTTTTCACCTACACATATTTTTTCAAGTACAAATTGAACTACATTATTTGAAATAAAATGCCTATAAGAAATGCAAAGTCTTTGTTTATTCTAAGGTTCATTGGCGGTATAAGTGGTACTTTACCAACAGACACTCCTCTCAAGCCTCATAAGCTTTGAGGGTGGACGAATGCTCTAGTTACTCTTCTACTAGCACTCAAAATCTTCAGTTCTTGCAATGTGCTCTCTCCTTGGTGTCCCTTTGTCTCTTATAATTTTCTTTAGCTCTTCAGACCTCGGGCACCAGACCATCCACTAACTCATTTGTCATGCCATACAACGGAAACTCCTCCCTAGAATCCATTCCTTATGTCACCGAACTGTTCGAGGCATACCTTCACCGAATTGTCCAGTGAACTATCTCTTTTGTATTCTCATAGACACATTCTCTGCACTTCATCTTCATAGACACGAGATTATCCAGTCTCTGACCCCATCAGACCGTCTGTTGAGTCCTTTCTTTTGGTTCCAGAAAAAATCCTCTCTAGACTCTAATCTTCTAGTTCACCGGATTGTTTGGTGATTTATTCTGAAGCTGAAACATAGAGTCTTTGATTCCATCTTATTTCCAAGTTCGTCCAAACTGTTTCCTCTCCAACTCAAGTGCTTTCTGAAAGTTCTGAAGCATTCAAACTTCCTAACACTTGTATGAGCCGAGAGAAAATAGCTTGACCCCTTTAATAGTACTACCTTTCCTATGGACTCAAGACCTATGAAAACTAAGCCACACTTGGCTCTCTAGCTCATCTTTAGCCTTGATACATCTTCAATCGAGACTCAACTTCTAGGGAATGATCCTTGACAACCATCGAGGATGCCCAACTTGTTGATGTAGAGATAATGTGGGTGGAACCTACAACCACATGGGTTACCCATGATTTTCATTCAATTACCAAAACAAGTCACACCTTTTAAGGGTTTATAACACTTCAGTGGTCATGAAGCTTACATCCATTTCTAAGAGGAGGAAAGATTTCTGACACTATTCGGTAGGCACTGTCTGCCAGACGGTGGAAGGAAAGCTGGCTTTATCCAACCTGCAGTATACAAAGGATGAAGACATGGTGACCTAATGCTCTGAAAGCTGTCATACGGTTGCAGTTTAAAGAGGCTCACGGTCCCACTCTCCAGGGACCAGTCGGTTACGTAGGGGCCAAGCCTTGTAACCTCGGCTAAACCGCTATATAAGGTTGTTCCAGAGACCTTTAGAGATATAGGCATATCAAATAGAGACTAATCACACACCGAAAGCCCTAGGTATTCTGCTTGAGCAAGAACCCTAGCACCCTTGTAACAACATTCTCGAACACCCCTGTGAGATAAATACACTCCACCTCCACTAGATGTAGGGTATTGTGCCTTGCTAGTGGCCCAAACCAGGATACATCATTGAGTCTCTAGTATACTAGGCCATATCAACGAACAAATCCTCCTCCTATACACAAATTCTACTGTGTCGGTGGTACAAAACATCGACAAGTCACAACAATAGGCTCCCGTGTACACACAGCAAAGCATTGCATCAAACCATCTAACTCCAGTAGATAACTATGATCAAGCAGGTCCTTCTCAGCCTGCTACTGACAATGATGAGGTAGGCCCTTCTGAGTCTGCAGTTGACAGTGACCCATGAGGTGAAAATGAAGAAGTGGAGTATGTTGCTGTAGATGACGAATGTGGTCATTATACTGACCTAGTTTCTGATAAAGAATCTGACTCAGATTATATGCCTAACTTTGAGGAGAATGATGATGATGAAACTAGTTTCTAAATGGATGCAAGCCATATTTGGGTATGGACTCAACTGTATTGACAGGCAGATGCAAAGCACAACCAGCACCTACTGTTGGCATTGATGGTCACAACTAGATATTTCCAGTTGCTTATGGAGTGTTTGAGTCAAAGAGCACCGAGAGTTGGGTTTGGTTCATGGAGAAGCTCGTACTTGCCATTGGATCATCACATGGTTTATTCATTTCCACGGGTGCAAGCAGGGGCGAACCTATAGGGTGGTCGAGGTGGGCCAAGGACCACCCTGGAATTTAGACAAAAAAATTCTTTATTAGTTTGCATTTAGTAAAAACTGAAAAGGCGCGCCTAACGACATTAGCATGTTGCAAGCTCTCAAGATCTCAAAGCAAAGTATTCACACATAGTGCTTAGATTTGCTGAGATTTATCCCAAAGATTTTTAATTACTTTCTTCATCACAATTTATAAGTCATTTTGAGTCTGGATATGGGAATTAAAGAGAGCAAAAAAGGTAAGGTATATAGAAATTAGGAGGAGAGAGATAGAGATGGAGTAGTATTGGTAATAGAGAAAGTTGCATTGTTAAGTAAGAACAACTTATAATTTGGGAAAAGTGGAAAATTTCAGAGTGACTTATAATTTAGTCATAGGGAGTACTCAATTGATAAGGCTTCAATTATAATTGTATATTTTCATTGATGAATGAGCAAGAATAAAAGATTTAGAGGTCTAAATAATCTTGTTGAGCTCTCTATTAGAATTGCTGAAATTAACCAAAAAGCATGTTCTTTATAATTTGGTTTATACACTTCTAAAATTAGCATTGATCATAACAGTGGCAACGACAAGTGTTAAAAGAGTTTTTCCTAGTAAATGATAAGTTGAGAAATAGATTGGGTGATGAGTTGTTGAATTATTGTTTGATCACTTTTACTGAGTAAGATATCTTCTCTAGAGTAAGTATGAACGATATAGTTATGTCTTTCATGGCCATTCAGAAGCACAGAGTGAGGGAATTACATTAATTTTCTAATAATTTACATTTATTTATGTAAGATCTTTTGTGACAATTGAAAAATTAATGCCAAATTACTATATTTATATATGTTTTGATTTTTTTTCACCGTTTCTATTTAATACTATGTGGTAGTAAGAAATTTTTAGATGCACACCCGATGAAAAAATCCTAGGTCTGCCACTGGTTGTAGGTAAAGGTATAGATACTCTTGTTACTAAGGTGTTCACTAATTGAGTAGAGCGCAGGGAGTGTACAAGGCATCTCTTCAAGAACTTCCAAAACAGGTTCCATGGTCCAGTTGTTGAGAGGAATCTATGGCCTGTAGCTAGGGCTTACAGAAAATAAATTTAAGAGAAGTATTACAACATCATGAAGGTAGCAAAGCCAAAGGCCATTGACTGGATAGAGAAGAACCATAAACATCTTTGGGCCAGATCTTCCTTTTCAATACATAGCAAATGTAACTATGTAACAAATAACATTGCTAAGATCTTCAACAGCTGGATCTAGCACGATAAGTCACTTTATATGGTTGACCTCTTGGATAAAATTAGGTAGAAGATCGTGAACAAGTTGTACACCAGATGGAGGCTGTCAAACAAACTAACTAGCAAAATTCTTCCTCATATTATGAAGCAGCTGAATGCACCAAGTATGTCTCTTGGATATGTTGTAATTAAATAGAGGAAGAGATGACACTGCTGAAGTGAGTGGTGTACATAAAGATTTGACTCCTTGGAGATACTTTGTGAACTTGAAGACTAGTGGTTGCAACTGCATGAACAGTAGTATACCTGGTTGTTGTGCACACATGCATTGAATGTTACAGTGGTATACAGAAATCTGGACTTTCAAGATTATGTTGATAGCTTAACTCAATGTCTAAGTTCCAGGCTGCATATGCTGGTTGGGTTGCACCAATGACAGACACAACTCAGTGGCCTACAGTTGACTTGGAATTTAAGCTGTGGCCACCTATTCTGAAAAGGTATGCTGGTATACCAAGGACAAGGAGGCTTCTAGGAGTGAAAGAAGGAGGTCGTACCAAAAGGAGGAAAAAATGTAAGAGATATTCACTATTTGGTCATATGCAGAAAACTTGCAATCAGCTAGTTTATGATTTTGATGCACCTCAAAGGCCCAAAAGAATAAGAGGAAAGAAGTGTAGAGCCAAATGTGGAGCAAGTCTCAACAGCAAATTGTTGAGTGCGTTGCAACATTGGAGGTCATTGAGGCAACTAGCTCTGAGCAGTAACGAGGAGGTATTGTTACTGCTATACACATTTTGCTTCTCATTTTGTCTCAATTATGTGCTTTTATGTCCCTTCTCATGTTGTAGCCACAATAGAGGAAACGCAAAACAAAGGGGAAGATCGAAGAAGTGAAGCAACAAGAGTAGAAGACCATGGTTCTTTTTGTCACTGCTTGATTGTTATGTAATCTGCGACATGCTTCTTTGTTGACATGCTAGATTGAAAAACGATGTATGGTTGTTTCGTTGTCTGGTTTTTGTAATCTGAGACATGTATGTACTGACATGCCACATTAGAATTTGATCTATCTAGCTTTATTTGTAATCTGAGACATGGTTTTATTTCATGTTATTAATGCCGCGTTCTCTGAAATGAAATGTTGAAGAGAGCATCATACCAAATTGATGTTTCAAACATTCTGCTTCATGTATGTAAGGATCAAGCATCCTGAGAAGGAGAGTTGAACCGGTGGTCCAATGTAACCGTCAATTCACTACAAAACTAAACTTACAACTTAATCTCGACTGAAAGCAAACCTATACAAGTCTAATGGGCCAAGATACCTATCATACTAGTGGTAAAGCAAATGCACACAAACAAACAGTAACACGATAGCCATCAAGAGGAAAGTAAGGTAACCTATCAACACTACTTGCAAAAAAGTAAATGCGGAAACTAATCAAGTAAAGACAAAAAATGCTCAAAGGTTTTTTTGAGATCTCGAAAGGATGGTTTCTTCCCCTAATTCTCGTTGGATCACTCCCATCGAAGACTTGGTCCCTCCCACCATTCCCGAAATACTGCTCTCTAAGGCATGCTTCACACCTGGAGTGAAGGCACTAGCAAACCCTGTTGTCTCAAACAATACCCAAACACAAAAGCAAGCCTCCAAAGCTCGTGCACTCCCTTTTGCTGTCCATTTCAAGCGGAGGACCCAAAACCACTCACAAATTTGATGACGACTTTCACAATCTACTTGGAAGCTCAATCATCGACTCCTAGCTGGTCTAGGCTACCATAAACCAAAAGTAACAAGTCTAATCACTCTTTTCAAGCCTCAGAAGTTCTAAGAATGCTTAGTTCTCTCTTTTCAAGATCTTCTAATTCTTGCAATATGCTCTCGCCTTGGTGTCCATTGGCCTTTCACAAGTTCCCTCTAGCTCTTCAGACCTTAGGCACACTTTTCAACATCTTTCTTCATGGTTTAAATAAGCTACCAGCCCAGAAACAATCATTGAAGGGTGATGTCATAAAGCTATCTACTTTTACCAATCATAGAACTGTCCGGTGACTCTTTGCAACAGACTATCCAGTGTACCACTAGATTGTTCGGTGACTCCTTTGTCACCTCAAACAGTTGGAAAACCTTTGGAATCCAATCCATATCTTCATTGAACTGACCGATGAACCTTCTCTTCCAGACTTCTAGAGGCACCTTCTTTGGACTTCATAGTCACAAACACCGGACTGTCTGATAACATCTTCTCTTTTAGTATCAAAAAACATCCTTTCTGGCTCACCGGACTGTCGGTGACTCCTTTTGAAGCTGAAATTTGGAGTCCTCGAGTTCGTCTCATTTCCAACTTTGTCCACATGCTTTCTCATCTCTTCGGCTATCACTTAAGTGCCTTCTGAGATTCTTAAAGTATTCAAATCTTGTAACACTCATGTGACCTAAGAGGAACGACTCGAGCCTCCTTACAGTACCATTTTTCTTATGCACTTAAGGCCCAAAAATCGAAGCCAAACTTGGCTCTAGCTCATTCTTAGTCTTGATCCTCCTTCAAATGGAACTCCTCTTCAAGGGATCATCCATGCAAAAATCATCGAGGAAGCTCACCTTGTAGATGCAGAGATGATGCGGGTGGATGTAGATGGTTTGTAACCCTCCAATAGTCATGAAGCTTACAATGTCTCTTGGATAAATCCTACTACAAAACTGATAGCCTACTTCCACAGAAAAGTTACAAGTACAAGTGGAAAAGCTACAATTACCACATTCATGGCACTAGCAGCTTAATCATCTCTGTAGTTCCAATTATTGGTTGCTTCACGGCCTCCTCCTTCACTTTCAGAACTGACACTTGACCATTGACCTCACCAACCGCTTCAGTCAATTTCTCAATGGCAGCTCTAACATCACCATTGACAGAGGTAGCAAAAGCAGCCCAAGCATCAGGTTCAGCCATGAACCCATTGTTCACCAAGTACTCTACACAATCCTCCCACTTAAAGAACTTGCAGGCTTTTAGTGTCTGTAAACTTCCCAAGAACACAAATCGTGATGTACAACAAATAAATTTCAGTGAAGAATCATACCATCACATTCTTCATGCACCTGTAGAAATTTTTCCCTCTGTTTCATGCTGTCCAGAGACCAGCTGTGTAACCATATGCTTCAGATGATATGGACAATCAAGGAGAGGGACCTCACAGGACGGCTCACCAATCTGGTACGACCATAAGAAGAACCCAAGGCTGAGGACACCGAGTTAGCCATCTCACAAACTATGGTGCCTAGCGTTACAAAGAGGCAGTTCAGATGCCTCCTTGCTAGAGAGGGAGAAGACGAATGATGGGAGAGCGAGAGAGAGCAAGAGAGAAGGAGGGAGAAGGCGGCGGCGACGAAGACTAGAAGATATGGTGGTGGTGACAACTGACAAAGACCAGAGGATGCGGCGGCAATGAGAGAGAGAGAGAGAGAGACAGAGAGAGAGAGAGAGAGAGAGAGAGAGAGAGGGAGAGAGCACCGGTGCTCGTGGTTAGGGAAAGGTAAAATATATCCTGTTCGGGCATAAGATTCAAACACGCAGGGGCATGGTTGGAGGACATTTCACACCGAATATGGAGGAAACATTCTCTTGGATTGGATCTGATCTTGGTCAAAAATTTTAAATATAAATTCACTTCAAAATATGGTCGAGACAAAACTCAATGAGGCATCGACATCTATCATTAAGATGTATTATCTCTATCTCAAAATATAATCATTTATGAGTTTGATCAAGATCAAATTCTTTGATTTTGTAGCGGATATAAACTGGATGCAGTATGCGGGTTCTAAATTTATTGACACTCCTTTTTTGTGTAAATATTATAAGAAACCAGAATAAGTGGAACTTCGTTACATTGTCATTTTTTTGTCTTTACTATGAACAATAATGTATGAATATTTGTTTTTATTTTTTCTATGAACAGCTAAAATTTTGCATTATGTAATTTTTAAATGGATATAAATTGAAATAACCCCTTCATTTGTTATTAGATGTATATACGAACTGCGTAATCTTTTTTTATGTTTTAATTAAACTAAAAATAAATTTCATTCGGCAACACTATAACTAGTAAACTAAATTGTTACTACTTAACCACTTGATATTCCTAAAAAATGCATGAAAAAATTATTAGATATAAAAAATTAAATTTTTTCAACATGGCTTAATTTTTTCCATCAATGATTACGTATTTTTTTTTATATTTTTCATTATAACTTATAAATAAAGTAAATATGATAATCTCATATCTGAGTAAACTGTTATGTGCACTTAAATATTTTTTTTTAAATTCATTACTCTTGTTCACTTTTCTAAGCATTACAAAAATAATATTTATATTAAATCATTACATATAATAATATTTATACAATTAATTATTACAATTTTAGTAGAGATTTAAAACCGATACATTAGTACTGCCACCGCAGCGTAGTTTGTTTTTACAAAGTTTTATTGTTTGATTGATAGATGATTAACTTCCAAAATAGAATTAAATTACCCACATAATCAGATGAGCATCAGCATACCATGGCTAGAGTATTAATGCGATGTTTGAATTAAGAAGGAGAAGGAAATCGTACAGCATTTACACTACTATCATGAACTTCCTAGAGGTGATATACCTCCTTTATAAATTGGAACTAATAAAATTTAAATATTTTCAGTTTATTTTTATAAGAAGGCTGATCATAGATGTCATAAGAGATTGAAAAAGATAAGAAAACTAATATAAAGAATATTAACGATATGAAGACTTGATCATTCCCTGATTTTCATCTAAATAAAACGGTGTCACGACACAAAACTGATTTGGCTAGGGAGTGTTGGCTTTATTAGACAATATAACAACATGATATTTGCTTGCTTACTGTTTAAATGAAATCTTTTTAGTAATTGAGCCGATAAATGGCAATACAGTTTTATCTTAAAATATGATTTTGCTTACTGCTAGTGATGAATTATGCTTTACTTTAGAATAAATTTATTATCATATTACAACTTAAAAAGGTAATATAGTACATGGTAGTCATTAATGTGGTGAAAACGATATAACTAGTTGACCAATTAAAACAATGAGGATCTTCTAAGAATTAATCTTATTAAATTATATCAATGCATACTTATAACACATACAATTATTTAGATGTTATAAGATATAAGATATTTGTCATGCGAGAGTCTAAAACTAAGTTTTCATAACGAAGTAAAGAAGAGTGTCCTATATATTTTGATATGGTAATAAATATCTAGATATTGAATAAAAATGAGAATACTCTAAAGCTAAGATATTTTGGTTAGAATAGTATCAATTTTTTTTCTTAGTGAAAGTACAATTCAGATATTGCACATGTTTTTCATAGCTTCCATTTTAGTTTCTATCTCAGAGATTCAATGACTCGTAGCTTTTTAGCCCTACAAGAAAATGAAGGAATAGTGACCATACTTTTAGTTATCAATTAATTTGGTCACTAAATATTTACTTTTAGTAACTAAAGTTTTAATTACTTGGTTACCAACAATTTGATCCCAACTTGGTGACTAAAACAAGATATACTTGCCACAACCAAGTTCCACGCTTCCACTGCACGGGCTTGTGTCCTTGACGGAACCAACAGAAAAAACAGAGCATGCCAGAGCCAACCAGGGTTTACAAACCGTTCAAAACCAGTCAGTTTTCGTGGTTGTAAGTGAAACCGCTCTATTTTCACTCGAAGACCAATTTTTGTTTGAAAATTTTAATTTTTTTGAAAATTTGAAAAATTTCAGAATAAGGAAACCTAAACCAGTCGATAACCCAATAAAACCGAGGGGTGAGTTTCATAGAAAAACAACCAGTTTACTGTAGCACTTCATTCAAATTTTGATTTTTTTTTATTTAGAGCCAAAACCGTCGGATGGATGAATGAACGGATGAGATGAATTTTTTATTTTAAAAAAAAAGAATAGACTCCATATATAGGCCCACTGTGTTTAGAGACTCATCCTTGTTCTGAATATTTTCTATAAGATGAGCTCACTGGTTTTTTTTCTAGCAGATAAGCATCTGGAACAATGAATATTCAGAGAATTTAGTGAGCTCCAGAAGTTGAGAGAATTTAGTAAATGATTGGAGTATCAATACCAATGAATTGCAGAGAGTAAAATAAACTAAAATTTCTATCAAACGACTGTCTGTCAAAAAAAAAGGTTTTATTACCACAGATTGATACAAAGACGACAATATTATTAGCGACCTGACATAAAAAGTTGTCACTAGTGGTACATTAGATACGAGCATTTAGGTTTTAAACGTGCATCGCTTATGTGGCACACTAGCGTTATATAGCCATCGCTAATATGGCCCTATCAGTGACAACTGTTATAACATGTTTTATATTTATCGCTAATGTATTGTCGTCGCTGATGTACCGTGTATTTTATGGTCGTGAATATTATTTTATATCATAGACGGGTTCGAGCACCCGTCTCATGACCTATGCCACGTGTTGAATTTCTGTTGGACTGACACCGCCCATGGGCCCCACTGCCACCCTTATCAGTTCGACCGGATCGGATCGATCCGTCCCTCCCTCTCTCTTGCGCCAAGACATCGTCCTCTCCGCCGCGCCGGTGTCACATCTGTCGTCGCACTCACCTCTGTTTTGTGGCGGCGCGAGGGTGGTGGAGCCAAAGGGTAGGAGGCCTCAGATGCGTAAGTCCCCATCTGCTGAAGCCTCTCCCGCTTAGGAGGGCGACAGGCGGAACCCTAGCTGCCCCGAGCCGCCACAGCCTCCCCCTCCGAGCTCCCTTTCATCTCGCCGCGGCCCGAGCGGGCCGCCTCTAAAGCTGCGCAGATGCAATGAAGACGGCGGCGGGGCCTTCTCTCCTCCCTGGTAGTGCAGGCGAGCGCGAGCCACGGGGCCCGGTTGGCGGCGTGCGGGGAGGTGCCGAGGTGCGCGTGGCCGGGAGCGGCAGCTTAGAGGCTTGCGGCCGGTGGAAGCGCGCGCAGGGCGGCGTGGAGGCTTGCGGCCGGGGACGCTAGTCAAAGGGGCGGGGCCTGGGGCAGGCTCGACCGAGGACTCCGCCACCGTCATTCTGTGATCTGCTGGCTCGGGCTGCTTCTTCCTCTTGTACATGATCTCCGGCATAATCCTGGATGTGCCTTTTTTTGGTTTCCCGTCAACAAAGGCTCTGAAACTTTTTCCCAGGGAAGAGGGCAGCGCACTTCTCTCTCTCTCTCTCTCTCTCTCTGGTTTTCCTCTGCCCCTGTTCATTGCGTGTTCTGTGCGGATTAGTGCTTGCAGGGAAGCTCGGCGTACAAGGACATACGAGGACGTCGCAAAATTTTACAGTTGAAGGGTTTTGAATCTGCATCATGAACTGATTCATCACCTAAATTAGTCTTTGTAATAGGATATGTGCTAACTACTTGATCAGTCTTTTTATCTGCTGAGTGCATTTTTTGTGTTATGGTTACTAGCCAAATAAGATGCTCTTGTGTTCATTGTTTGGTAGAGTTGTGGAGATACTCACACAGGCTATCTGATGGACAAGGTAAACAACCTTTGCCATTTCCTTTCTTGTTATAAAATCATAATGAGCCACAACTTACTATTTATTCTTATACGTTCTGTTGTGTCTGATTTGATCTCAAAAAGATGACTACAATGACAGTTCTTGTCTTCTATCCTTGTGGTATATTTCTACTACTCTCACTACCCGTTCCTTCAATTCAGTACATATATCGACTAGAATTCTCCTGTTCTGATTTTTAACTATTTCTGTTCATATTTTGATTGCGAATGTTTTCAATGTTAGAAATCAGACCCGAGGCATCTTGGAATATCAATTCCTTGGCATTTGATGGGATAAACTTCTATTTTCTGCATGTTAGAAATCAAATCCGAGGCATCTGTAAAAGAAATTATAATAGTTTCCATGACAGTGTATTCTTGTGATGTCGTGCAAGTCTATTAGTCAGGATCTTGGAAATTAACTTGGCAAAAGAATGGATCGAGCTTATTGGCCTGTAATCGAAAATTCTATTTGTTTGTATCTTTTTCAGGATTAGTACCACATACGCTTGATTCAGGAGGTGTTTTGTAGCTTTCAAATTGTAGCTTTTGGGATTAGCCAGGATTCAGCAGCCTTCACATTGTAGCTTGTTATTATAGCAGCCTCTCGAAACCTATTTTGTCTCCGACACATCATTACAGGAATAGTGCTAGTTCCAAATGTTTAAGGTTTTTAAATTTATTTGGCTCCTGATGAATACTGACACCTGTAATGATAGTGCAAGCAACAATGTAGCATCAGTTTTCTTGCTTGCAGTGTTGATTTCAACCTTAGATACTTCAATACATCTTATTTATTAGTTGCATTGTTATGGCTGTTTAGTAATGATCATGAACTTAACAACTAATTCGTTTGACTCTGTTTCTGTTCTTTTAACAACTAGTTCGTTTGATTCTGTTTCCATTCTTTTTTCAGATGCAACTTCTGTTTGATGGCAGGTACTTCAACTCTTGATGCTGTCCACTGTTTGATGATTTCAACCTTAGATAGTTTAACTGCAACCTCTATTGGATGGCAGATGGCTCTGTTTCATTTCTTTTTTTTTTTCCTTTCTTCACTTGATGTTGTCCACTGCAATCTGCATCTGTGTGCAGGGGCTTCTTGTTTAAAGACTGTCCATGTAACCAGTACGAACTGGGAGGCTTAGGGCCTGGAGTAAAACTATATATCTCGAACTTTACAGATGGACATAGATGTAGATTAATATAATATGCTGAATTCTAGAGAGAGAGAATCTAGGTTTTCAAGGATTTTATGTTGATCGTGACAAATATATGAATTATTTGGCCAACACAAAAAATTTTAATAGAATATAATCAGTACTATTGTACTTGGTTGTTTGAGCAGGTGTTTCAATGTAGCAAGTTACTACAATTTGTTGGCTGATGTATGTACTTGCTATTGTCCTTTTAGTCATCGATGATATATTCTTTGTTGTCAATTATATATAGTCACCAATGATAATTTAGTGTCTAAACTGTTGTAGTGATCATTGTTTGCTTGGTGGTTATACTTATTTAGTGACCAAGGTCTATTTAGTTGGAGGAATTTAGGGACTAACATTTTGCTTGGTTGTTAAACTTATGTAGTCATCAAATGTTGTTGGTAGCTAAAGCTGTTCATTTATTGTGACCAACAAAAGTTGGTTGCTACATATGGAGACTTTACTGATTAAGATTTGTTCTTGCTGGTCGCTAAAAGCATGCAGTGACAAAGCTGTTGTGATCACAATGCGACCAATATTTGATGGTGACTAAACTCTAGTAGCAACCAACTTTTAGCCTTTAGTGACCAAGATCTTTGGTTGCTAAAAATCAATTTTGTAGTGTAGGATCGGGTCTATGCAATACTTGCCTTTGCTAGCAAATTCACTTACTGAAAATTGTGTACTGCTGCAGTACTTAGCTATCTAAATTGTGTGAGAAGACTTAATGTGTAGCCTTGTAACAAATACTCTCCCTTCTTACATTGTTGTGACCATTCACTTCTAACATCAATTTTAATTATTCATTTTATTTTAAAAAGTTTGATGAATATAATATATTTAGATATAATTTAATTTTTCATTAAAGTTATTTAAATTAATACTTGTAATTTTACACATTCAAATTAATATTTTAAATAAAATAAATGATCAAAGTTAGTGTTAAACGTCACGGTGATAACAACTTAAGAATGGAGATGTATAAAGTCTTTCAAATTTTCTTGTCTTTTACATAGAAGAAACTAAGAAACTCAAATTCTTTAATAGACAGATTATCACAAGTACTGATGAAAGAAATTCCTCAACTAGTACCTAGCAAATTTTAGTTATGTTAGAAAAAACAAATGAACAAAAATAAAATCAAAAGCAAGACAAGCTGAAGAAAATAATGACACTTGCTAAATCCCTGAACTAGTACCTAGCAAATTCCAGTTCTGTTAGAAAAAACAAATGAAACAAAAATAAAATCAAAAGCAAGACAAGCTGAAGAAAATAATGACACTAGCTAAATCATGATCAATGGAAATGTATTTTTGCTAATTACACTGCAATATTGTCTATTTTTAAAAATATTTCATAGTCCAAGTGCAATCTCAATCTGTCACAAGCATTAACAGGCCGTGCAACTCCTAATCAATGAATAAGACCTCTAAAAACTAACGCATGAGTAGCCATATCAATTAAAATACTGCCACAACAATATTCTCGACTTCAAAATGCTATAATAAAAGAGATAATTCATTATTTGACGCTAAAAAGTCATGGTTCTCCCTTCTTGACCCTTTTTAATATGAATTTCCCTATTAGGCCATCAATTTTTGGTTCTGGCTCTTCCGTCAGTTTTGCCCCTAACAATGTTAAGAGGGAGATAAAAGGATCATTTTACCCCTAGGTGTTGTATTTGTATAATTCTGAACATTATTTTTTATTTTTGCATGGTTTGATAACATAATAATTGCATTAAAATTGTTTAAAACCTAAATGGACGGAATACCGCCTAGCAAATTTACAATTATAATACTATGAAACTATGCAAGAAAGGGAAAAAGAAAATAATGCTCGAAATGAAACAAATGCAAACCAGGTGAAAATGGTTATTTTGTGCTTACTAACATTGTTAGGTGTCGAAATTGATGGAGAAGCAAATAAAGGGATAAAAAATGGATTTCGAGCCTAATATGGAATTTCAAATCTTGGAGGCAGGCCAAGGAGAGAAGGGGTGATTTTCTTAGGCCAAAAAGGGAATTCTCTCATACTATGAAACCAAAACATATACTATTAGTTCCATAGTGCCAATGAAAACGTAAACGGTAAACGAAAGCTAGTCGGTGACCCAAAGTTTAGCGTTTAAACGGTCTACACAGTTTTAAACGGTGTCTAAACAGGCTAAATGTTTTTCTACTGTAGCACACATTTGCATGTATAAAATACATAATTTAATAGTGATAATGAGATATTTGCACACATCTGTTTGCAATCCGAACTCTTGACGTTCCCAAGCATATCAATATGAGCAATGTACCTACAATAAAAGAACCTGTTAGTAAGAAGCAAAAGCAATCATGATGGTGAACCATCATAATTAAATATTACACCATCATAATATGGCTATGAATGAGACAAATACAGTAGAATTAAACTTAGACATAATTCTTATATAAGCCAGTCAGCCATACAGGACTACAGGAGACAACCTAATACATGATATAAGGACATTAAACAATCATAGTTGGTACTTAGACTACTTAGTAGTTCACACAAACAGACCATGAGACCAGCACATATAACAGCATTGTTCTCATACAAAATATATTGATAACAAGATGATAGAATGTAGAGGCTCAAGAGCCAGTTCAATCATCATCCTGCAACTCTTCATCTTGCTCAAAACCTGCTGAGACCACATCCTCTTGGTCAGACTCAAAGTCAATTTCATCATCATTTATTTGTTCTTCTTCCTCTGTTCCTGAGTTGACATCATCTTCCATCTCTCTTATCTGATTTAGTCTTGCACTTCTACGAAGTTTGGTGACTTCCTCAGCCCCACAAGTTTCTGCAATTAGCTTCCATGTCAGCCCTGTTACAGGCTCAACATCAAGGCCTTCATCATCATCTCCGCCTTCCACAATCCATCCTTGAGCACATGTTGCTTCAGTAGCTAGAAGGGGATCCCTCTTGTTGTTCTGCTGTGATTTTTTTTCTTGTCAGCATGTAAGCTATTGAACTGAATGAAGACAAGCTGCTCAAGCCTCTCACATGTGAGCTTGTTTCTTTTCTTTGTATGAATCTAGAAAACAAAAAAATTAGATTCACTGAAGTGTAGAAAAATCAGATTCAATGAACTTTGGAGCTATTATTTTAGAGACTTACCCCTTCAAAGCAGCTCCAGTTCCTTTCACAGCCTGATGCACTTGAAGTCAAATAGAGAATTCTTACAGCCATCTTTTGCAATGTTGAAACTTGTGTTTCATAATTTCCCCACCATTTGGCTGCAGAACAATAAAATTTGGTTATACACTACAACATTACAGATCTAAAAATCAATTATAAATTTGATCACAGACTACTAAACTTGAATACCTAGGCTAAATTCATAGTCCTTACAACAATCTAAAGCCACTTTTTTTGAAAAGTGGCCAACTTGATCTTTGAACTTGTGCAGATCCTCATTTAGTACCTGATTTTGCTTGTCATAATCACCATGGTAAAATGTTTCAACAGCTGATATGAACCCATTCATGACATCCTCATCCGTAAAGATAGATGAATCGTTGTAGCTATAGTAAGGATTCAAGAAGTAAGCAGCCTTGTGCAAAGGACTGTCCAGCTTATTCTTCATCTTTCCATCAATGATCTCAATGATAGAATTGTACAAATTTCCAGTTTTATCGACATTCTCTATAGCCACCATGATATCTTTCTTAGCCTTTAGTATCTGTCCATAAAGAAAAGCCATTGATGGCTTGCTATCCCCATCAACCATGCGAAGTACCTTCACCAACGGCTCAAATACCCTCAAGCAAAATGCAACACCATTCCAAAAATTAGGCTTCACTAATGTGGCTGTGGCTTGCACACCTTTGGCATTCTTCTTGACATGGCTTATTTTCTCCCATTCCTCACTTTGTGACATCATTCTTAGCTGGTCCTTCTTCTCATATAGGCTTTGCAAAGTTAGAAAATTTGAAGCAAATCTAGTCACACCTGGCCTAACAATGTCTCTCTTCTTTGTAAACTTTCTCATCAAGGACAGTGTTTTATGATGTGAATAAATGAAGATGGTTAGTGCCTTTGATTGATCAATTATGCTCTTGAACTTCTTCATCTTTGCAATAGCTTCAAGCATCAAATTGATGGAGTGAGTTGCACATGAGCTCCAAAAGATGTTTGGCCTCTCCACAGCCAACAAGTCCTTTGCTGCCATATTGTTTGACGCATTGTCTGTGACCATTTGCACCACGTTTTCTGCACCAACTAGTGCAATGCAGCTGTTGACATACTCAAATATGAGTTCACCAGTATGAGAATCAGCTGAGGCTTCCTTTGAGCTAAGAAAACTTGTACCAATGCTGCAATTGGCACACAAATTCATAATACTTCTTCTTTTTTGATCTGTCCATGCATCAGTCATAATGGAGCAGCCATTCTTTACCCACTCATTTTCTTGCAATTTCAACATTTTCTTTGTATCATTAACTTCCTCATACAGCAGCTTCTCTCGCAGCTCATGTTGGTAAGGCTTTTTTGCACCTGGGCCAAAGCGGCCAGTAGCTTCAAGCATCTGATCAAATTCTTCATTGTTGATGGTATGGAATGGTACATCTACAAATTAAAACACTATTAGAACATGCGGTAACTATGAGTAAAGCTAAACTGACGCAACTGATTCCATATAAGACTTACTTCGAATATACAACCACCTTGCAATATATCTCTTCAGCCTATGAAGCCTCTCTTTCATTACATGCTCACTGATTTTTTGTTGATGCATCTTCTTGCCCAAGGAGCTAGAATCAAGAGGCTTTGTGAACTTGTCCATAGGACCTACTTCAGAGCTTCCAATATCATCAAGCTCGTTGTCCTCTTCTACATCAATAACAACAGCATCTCTAACCTCTTGCTGATCCAGTAACCTAGCCTTTTTTGCCTTGCTAGACTCTTCAATAGCCTCCAAGCACTTTGCTTTGTCCTCTAGTGTGGCATTGGGGCAGGGCCGGACTTGTCCTCTCTTGCCGGCAATATGCAATTTCAGTCTATAAATGCCTGCTTTCACCACTTTTGAACATAGTTTGCACTGCATAACATTCAAATCCTTGGGATCAACCAGCACTCCATATTCCCACCCTATATCATCAGAATTCCTCTTAACAGTTGGTGGCTGGTTCACGGTCTCATTTGAAGGATTAGATGCAGCTGAAGACATCCTGTCAAATCCGAGTCAAATACCTCAAATCAGTGTAAATTTGTTACAAGTCGAGCTGCCAAATCAATCTGCGAAGGGTTAAATCCTTACCTTTTTTGCAGGCGAGCTGGAATCCCAGATGCTTCATTTCGTACCAGCAGCAGGGGACAAGGGGATGCGGTGTTGGCCTGCTGCCTGCTGGGTACTGGCACTGGCAGCGGTATTGGGTGCTTGCGGTGCGCGGATCTGGCCGTCTGGGTGGCGGCAGTGCTGGCCTACGGCGGGATCTGGGTGACGGCGGGTCTAGGTGGTGGCTGGAGGCTGGAATGGTGGGCGCGGCGGTGGAGCACGCTTCTGGTGCAGCGTGCATCGACTGAGAGGACATAGCGCTCAGCCGAAGTAAAAGCTGGCGCCTTTTTTTACTCTGGCAGCCCGCCAACGCGGGAAAATTCCTGCCAACAAAGTCGACGTCAATTTCCCAAACGGTGTAGTAGACGGCACCGTCTAAACCTGATAAAAAATGCTTCGGTCAGCCCGTTTAGCGCGTTTAAATGTTGTGTTGACCGTTTAAACGGGTCAGCCGTTTAACACACCGCCCAGAGCCTAAACTATTCGAATGGCTGCCGTTTACCGTTTAAACCGGTTTAAACGGCGGTCTAGAACTGTTTAGGAAAACATTACCATGTATTACTTTTATCATACAGTTATATGAGAATACATGAGTATTTCATTTGATATATAATGAAGAATAGAATGGATGATAGACATGAAGTATTATTATTATTGTGTACCTGTCGGTGTTTCGTACACCGACACAGTAAATTTATATCATCGGACGGGGGATCGTGCGTTTTTAAAATCGAATGGCCTAGTCTACAAGCGAGACTCAAAGGTTAACCTGGTTCGAGCCACCTCGAGGCGTAATACCCTACGTCTAGTGGCGAGAGATCGGTCGTATGAATCTCAAGACCACGAAAGTACAATGCGAAAGGGCTCCGAACGGATCCGAGAGTCCCAAGCTCGCGTGGTGGGGGTGCTTTACAAGTGGTGATGTGTATATTTTCTCTACGTATTGCCTTTCTCTTCTCTTCCTTGCTCTCTCTTTTCCTCTTTGCTCTCCAGCTTCTCGAGTGCCCTTTTTATAGGGTTAGACCTGGGTTGTCTTGACTGGACCATGGTTGGGGTGACCGGACCATGGTTTGAGCATCTTGCCGCCTACGAAAACGGATGACCCTTTGACAGGTGAGGCCACGGTCTTCAGTGAGTCATACTCTCTGGCGTTCGGGGCAGACGATCGGCACCCTCCGTTTGTACCTTTGTTCACTGTGGGGGAGCAGAGGTTGCTTTACTGTTCAGCTTTATCGCTTGGTGGGTTGTTTCTCCTCGAGCCGGGTAGTTGCGGAATCTTTCGGAATACTTATTTTCTCTACGGAACTGTACATCGTTAGTAATTTTGAATCGGCGTGATTGTTGGAGTAGTGATTGCTTCGTTGCGGTCGGCGAGCGGGTCCCGACCGCTAGGGTCCGATCGCTCGGGTCTCGACCCTTGAGGGTCGGGGCGATTGCACTCGCCTCGGTTTCGGGCCTTGGCGAGGCTTCCCGACCGTTGCGGCCGGGCCAGCTTTGTGAAGTTTTTGGTGGGCCGTTGGAGGAACGCGGGCCGCAGGTGGGCCATGCTGTAGAAGGTGATTCGTAGATACTCGAGGTATACTTTCTCGACAGTAGCCCCTGAGCCCGGTGCCGTTTGCAACCTCTGTTGAGACGGCGCTGGGCTGTCCGTCTTCGCAGCTTGTTCTGATCCTACAGGAGCGTGCGAGCACGCCCGTAGGGTGTAGCCCCCGAGCGATCCGAAGGGTCGGTCGTGGGCTGAAGCGTCGTGCCGACCATCACTCGTTGAAGGTGGATCCTACGGGGGCGCGCGAGCATGCCTGTAGGGTGTAGCCCCCGAGCGATCCGAAGGGTCGCTCGTGGGTTGAAGCGTCGTGGAGACAATTCCCGACTGTAGAGCTCGGTCGGAAGCTAATTTTCGTCATTAGCCTGGTGCTAGGAAAAATGCTAGATTGGGCCGGTCTAGCCGGCCTCTGCTCATGATCGGCATAACGCCTAGGTGGGACCGGTCGGGCCAGTCTTACCATGATCAGCATCCCGGACAGCTGTCGGGGCTGTCGGGGGCTCGCCGGACCTCTCGTTCGTCTCGACCTGTGAATCGGTTCATGGCGTTAGTAACGAATCATTGGTCACGGTCCCAATGATCGAACGGCTCCACCGCCTCCAGGTGGACGGCGGATGCAGCATCTAGGAATTGTAACCGTCGGTCGCTCCGAGCAGTTCGACACGATGCAGGAGATCCTCCAGTCGGAGCTGTCGGAGGACGGCAGGAGGACGCCTTTCGCGCCTCCTGAAGGGTGACGCTCTCGCTAATGCGAGCAGAGGACCGGTCCCTCTGGATGCTGAGCATCAGGCGGATCGGCTGGTAAGTCGTTTTGCCTGCATTTGTTAGTTTGATACGTGATAAAGGTATTGGTGAGATTGGAATGCTCATCTGTGTTTTGTAGGAGGGCGTTCCTCCGTCACATGCGCCGGCACCTGTGGTGGTGCCGGCTGAAGAAGTTGACGTCCTGGCTATACTGGGCATTGGATCCCCAGATCAAGGGGTCGGCCCTAGTACTACCATCGCCGAACCTTCGACTGGGGCAGCGTCTCTTTGGACGCCCGTGACCGCGCCGACCGTCCCGACCGCGGTGGCTGTTACCCAGGCAGTGTCGGTCGCGGTGCCGACCGCTCCGACCGTTTTGCCGGCTGCTTCGGCTGCTCTGCCGACTGTTTCAGCCGTAGCGCTCGAAAAATCTGGGAGCTGAAGGACCGAACACGCTTGACCGAGGAGGCCAAGGAGGCGGCCGACGGCGCGTTGGAGCGATCGAAGGAGCTATGCCGCTTGCCCTGGAAAGTCGTGATACTTCAGAGGTTCGCCTCGACGTGTTGGAGGCCGAGGTGAGGAAGTATATGGCAGAACTGACGAAGCTGCAGGAGCTGTCTGCTTCGTTTGAGGCGTCGACGGCTCAGCTTCAACAGGACCTAGCCAATGAGCGGTCGGCCACTGAGGCTGCGCAGAAGTATCACGAGGGTAAGTAACAAGTGGACTTGTTAGTTTATTAGAGAGGTTGGTTACTGAAATTTTGAGGTGCAGACGTGGCTATGGAGCTCCGGAGGCTGCTATCGTCGGTTCGGACGCTGGTGCCTCAAGTGTTCGACGACTCGAGACGCGAGTGTGTCGGTGGAGATGCGGCTGAGCCAGCTTTGTGAAGTTTTTGGTGGGCCGTTGAAGGATCGTGGGCCGCAGGTGGGCCGTGCTGTAGAAGGTGATTCGTAGATACGTGGGGTATACTATCCCGACAGTACCCCTCATTTCTAATTACAACTTTGATATAGGAACTACTCGATTCATATATTAGAACACTGAGACTATTTAATTATTCGGTCAACATTTTTGAGATTAGACACAATGCATATAGGAGCAGGCCAGATGAAACAAAGCAGAGGAGAGATAAGTTCTTCCCTGCTATTACAATTCACGTTGAATACTCCAATATATTATTCTTCTACCCTCTTAGCTAATATTCATTGTCATTGGTAAAGTAGACGTGATTTGACTTAAGAGATAGACATCTCAGCATGTAAATAGCGTTTGATTATGCCAAATAAACAGTATATAGTCGTAGGAAATTGGTTTCCCACAACCGTTTCTGTTGCAATATCAATTTTATATAGGATGCAAGTGCTACCCACGAAAGTTAAATTTAGTTCAAATTTTGTGGGTGTTTGTGGATTATTCGTAAAATTTAAACTGGATGTGGGCTCGTGGGCGTATAAATGTCATGTGGTCGACCAGCTTTTGAATCATAATTATTGTCTTCCTCCATTTGTGATCTATGTGCAGCAGATTCTAGTTGATCTTGTATTCTATATGATATGCCACACTACAATATATAGTTTACTACCGTGATACTATTTGTATTAATAATATAATAATTTAAAATCAATTAAAGGTGTTAATTTATCCGTACGAGTTTAATTATTGCATACGGTAGTGCATGCATATAGATATAGGCCAAATCAATTAAAGGTGTTAATTTGTCTGTACAAGATTAATTATTGCATACGGTAGTGCATGCATATATATATATAGGCTCTATTTGGGTAGATTATAAGCTAAGCGAAGATTTTTTCGCTTTTCGCTTTTTGCTTATCGTAGTTCAAATCTGTAAAACGACGGTCAAGAAAAGCGAAAATAAGCGAGGCGTTTGTAGGATTATCGCTTATTAATTTTAACCGATAAACAGATTATAAGCGAAACGAAACAGGGCCATAGTCGAGATAGTGAGTGTACGGTGGCAGCAAGGTTCACTTATCATCATCTACCCATGCATGAGAGCTGATAAAATAAGTTGTGGATGAGCACGTGAAAGTATTTTTCCGTGAATGTCTTAGAAAAATTATATATTATGAAATCTTTTTAGGACGAATCAATAAATATATATCTTATATGGATCAAGCTATGTAAATTTATAGAAATTATTAGTAAAGACAAGAAGGAAGCACAGGTAACGAATGAGTTCAAATGGGGCGGAGGGTGTACTCTCTTGAATATTGTCAAACCGTGCAGCTCGCCGAGCCGCCAGGTGTGATTCAGCTGTTAAACGAGCCGACATATTGCTGTTAATGGTTGTATGAAAGCAGATGTGTAAAAGAAGATTTTTTTTTTATTTACCGTTGAAAGATACCACTGAAACAAATAGTTAATCCTAGCTATTTATTCATCATTGATCTAGTTTTCCTTCATTATATGCGATGTCGTTAAGTGGGTTAACCACAAAAACAATGTTGAGAAAATCATACCTGGGCGCCATGGATCTTGATACGAGTGTATCAGAAAAATCTAGGCGCAGCAATAATCTTGCTATCAGAAAATCACGGAGGCATCAGCGACGTGTATGGCTAGCTATAGAAAATCAGGTACGTTGGTTTTATTGATAGAAAATTACGGTGATTATTTTTTTATTAAAAAGGCTGTGGTGAGTAGTTCAGATAAGGGGGCCGTGATATCGTACACATGCGCAGGAATGATAAAACCATTTGGCCTACAAATTTTTTTATAAATTAAATCAGTTTTACATGCGCAAGAATGATAAAATGGTTTGGTCTACAAATTTTTTATAAATTAAATCAGTTTTTATTAAATTTTAATTTAATAAATAAAAATTTAGCTCGATCCGAATTCGATTCGACTCTCTTTATTTTTAGTTTATTTTTCTCATTCTATTTTTAGGTCGACATATGTGCCACGCAGTGGAACTGGCTTCACTCGATCATGACTTGCTGCCCAATCCGGCCAATACTAGTCTCGGGCCGCCATCCTTGAGCTTTAGATTTTTTTTTCTTGCGACTCACTGATTGTTTGGGTTGTACCAGTGGAGACAACCATTGTCGTGCCGTGCCACTGGCCCATGGCCCTATAAAATTTCATTAGACTCACTACTAGAATCAACCATTTCTCTTAGGCTCAAATTACTAGGGAAACAACCAAAAACCCTAGAAAAAGAGTTTCCTTAAGAAAAACCTCTTAGGACAAACTCGACGGGGAATTATTCATGCCTTTTTCAATAAAGTTCAAGGGAAAGATTCATTCCCTAGGAGATTGGTTTCCTAGGGTAACCATGTGGGCCCGTTAAAAAAAAAAAAAAAACCCACGTCTGCTGCCGTTTGTACTGCCGGCAGCCTGCCGTTTGTTCGCCGCGCTCTGCCCGCCGGGCACGCCCGCCGCCCCCTGCCGCAGCCTGCCGCGCCGCCCGCTCCTGACAGTAGCCCGCCGCGCCCCGCTGTCTTCCTCCTCGACGGCTGCTCGCGCCGCCAGCAGCTCGCACGGACTGGCCACCTCCGT